>JAKGSA010002209.1:490-22489 GCA_033558755.1 Philaethria dido
ATAGTACATCGTCAATAGCCGATTGCATGTACTCCATGAGTCGATCCGTTTCTGCGTTACCACTATGGGACCTATATAGGCATGCGTAGATTCGGACATGATCGTCCGAATCAACATGAAGCCAGATGGTTGATAGGTCCCGACCTTCAAAAGTGGTAAGACGACGGAAACTCAAGTCCTCCCTCACGAACACAGCGACCCCGGCATGAGGCATGAAATTATCCTCTATTATGTAGCCAGGGTACGAAAGGTAAGATGTGTCGCTTGGTCGGGCAATCTGAGTCTCCGTCAAAAATAATAAGGCCGGCCGTGCCGTCTCCAGATGGTGGTGGACGGCATTCAGGTTAGAATGTAGACCCCTGATGTTACAGAAATCCACGTTCAGCGTGGTAGGGGATGCCGTGGAGCGTACGCCTCGTTTGCCTTGTCCAACGCGCGGTTCTGTGCCCTCCCCAGAATTCGACGGGCGGCCTGAGTTTTTAGGCTCAGTGTGGGATTCTCCAGTACCGGAGGCACTGGTACCCTCCTGGGGTAATATCTCTTTCAGTACCGCTGTCATGTTCAAGGGAGGGTTTGGGGTTGGCTTTGGGCACCGGGGCCCGGCATTACCCAATGCGAAACGCAGGGGCCAGAAGCCGCTACTTGACGCCGGTTTTAAATGCCGGGGGTGGTAATAAACCGGTCGAGCCTGCCCATTCGTGTTACCATTGCTGGCAACGTGACTCTACCATACGTATTTTAGTCGCCTCTTACGACATCTCCAATACCAGGGTGACCCTATTCTTAGCCGGGATCACACATCTTTAATTTTTTCTATAATTTTTTCAAATTTTGTTCTTCTCTTATTTTCATTTACATTCATGTTGCTATCAATAATATCTTCATGTGACATAAATTCACCTGGTTTATTTACAGCTTGATTCTTCCTCGAAAAATTCTTCCTTTTACTTTTGTGTGGACTTGCAAATTTTTGCGTTTGGGCATCTGAGTCACTTTTTTCTGATTCCACTGTCATAGGAGTATGAGATTTGGGTTTGAAAATTTCTTTCCTTGCTACTAAAACATCCTCATACGATCTGTTATTGGTTTCATTGGCTTGATCACTTGATATATTAATTTCCGCGATAATTTCATCATCGGTATTTAGAATTTCCTTCCTTTTTTCGGAAACTCTTTTCTGTTGACAATATGTTTCAAGAGCACTTTTATATGTCAAATTATTCTGACTCATTATTGATCTGATCTCCTTTTCTTTAATAAATATTGGACAAGTTTTGTCTAATGCCATATGAGGGCCTTTACAATTTACACAAACAAACTGTATCGCTTCACAGTTCTGATGTCCTTGTCCACATTTTGGACATTTGATCTTTTTTGTTGGACACGATCTGCTTAAATGGCCAAATTTCCAACACCCAGAGCACTGTTAAACTGGAAAGGTGTAAGGATCAACTTTAAACAGGCAACCGTATCCAAAAATATACGGGGGTAAAGTTGAACTTTTAAAGGTTATACGAATTGGTAAACTCGGTACCCATTGATTATTTTCACCCAACCGTTTAAGTCGTTTTGGGTTTGGGTTTAAAGAACTTTATTATCGGCTAAGACAATTGTCACTTATGCGATAACATGGTTAACTTAAATATCTAATACACAACAGTAATAAGATAGTTTTACAAAATTGTTAAATTTGTGCGGAAACAATATTTAAAATGTTAAAATGAAATACAATAAAAAATAAAATAAAATAAAAGCCCGGTGTACATACAAGTTTACGTTTCTTAAATATCTTTATATAATTTAAATGTCATAAAATATCATACATTGAGAAAACAACTATTTGAATATTAAATACTCAGATAGTTGTTTCTTAAATGTATGAATTGAGTTTTACAGTTAATATCTCTACTTCACATTTAAATAATTTATAATCTCTTTTTCATCAATATCTAAATCTATGTCTTTAACAACTCCGTACGTAATTTGAACAGCAGTGGTAGGGCACCTGTATTCCAACTCCGTTATTTTACTATTGCTCAATAATTTTTCTGCATCAATTTTATCCTTAAATGAAATAATGACTTTATATGGTCCTTTATACTTAATTCTCAAAATATTATTAATATTCTCCGATCTCATCAGCTTAGCCATACCAATTTGTTTCGGTAATACCTTATTAGAGGACAAACTAATATCGTATGTTTCATCTTGATGTGAAATACTCCTAAGAATACGCTTGGGCCTTCTTTGTACTGTGATAAAATCGTCCTCTATCCTTTCATTTTCGTCACTATCATTCCTCTGTCTTTTTTTAACTAATCGAGATTTTTCTTTATTCAATCCGTATTCTTTATCCATTACTTGTTGCTCCCTAGTTCCATTATTCAAAGTTTCATCTTCCTCAGAATCACTGGGGCACGATAGTATAACAGTTTTATAAATATTTCATCCATAATAAAATAAAAAACACGTGAGGGTATAACGAAAAATAATATTGACGCTCGTATAAATACGCAAGACTCGTGTACTTGCACCGAGTATCGGCGAACGACTGAAACACGATGTTTGACCACAAACAAATTCACCAATATATATGGGAACGAATGGAAGAGAAAAGTATGATTGATTTATTCCTGGTGGATCAGCGGATTCGAAACCAAGTTATGGACGCGCGTGTGACTAGAGGTGCCGACTTGGGAACGGACCATTATCTAGTAGTTGCTAGAATAAGGGGTTTCTTTGCAGATTGGCGCTACCGCACGAAGCGTTCAAGCTTAGAGGCGAATAACCGCATCAGAAGCTGGAAGCTTCAGGATCCACCCATTAGAAAGGATGTTGAAAGGGTTTCCAAGAAGCTACACAGTTGCAAAATAGAAAGTGATAGTGTTGAACTATACTGGCAGAATCTTAGGAATAGTATAGTTGAAGCAGCAACTGAAGCGTGTGAATTAGGGAAAAAAGGCTTTAGAAAGAAGCGTGATGAATGGTGGGATGATGAAGTGAAAGATGCCGTAGAAAGGAAGAAGAAAGCACGGCAGGATTATAAAGCCTCGAGTAAGAACAAAAGTATGAGAGAGATTAAGAAGAAAGAATATAAGTTGCAAAAGCACCAAACGAAAGCATTGATAAAGATGAAGCGTGAAAGAGCAGAGAAAAAGAGATGAAAGATTAGCGAACAACTTCCGGGAGAACAAGTGAGAAGTTAGTGAATTCCGGAGTTGTTCGCTAACCTGTAGAATGAAAGGAGTGCTTTCGAAGTACGGTGAAATTATATCAGAAATAACACTCGTTTTGCAACGATGGGCGGAATTCTACAAGGAGATGTATGAATGTGACACTATATGCGGACTCTGTCTCAAGTAACGGCAATATGCTGAGTCTTGATGTAACAGACGGCGAAATCAATATAAAAGAAGTAGAGAATGCCATACGAAGTCTGAAATGTGGTAAGGCAGCAGGAGCGGATGAAGTTACTGCAGATATGATCAAATTTGTTGGACCCCGCATCTTGGACCTGTTCTATCTTCTGTGCAATATGTGCTGGAAAACGGGAGAGGTCCCGGATGATTGGTGCGGCGCAGTCATCGCGCCTTTGTATAAAGGCAAAGGTTTACAGATAGACTGTGCAAGCTATAGGACTATCAGTTTGATTAGCTTGGGCAGTAAGGTGTATGCAAAGAGTTTAGCGAGAAGAATGCAGGAGAGATCCGAAAGGCTTTTGTGGGAGGCCCAAGGAGGCTTTAGACCTGGTAGAGGGTGCATGGATTAGATCTTTTCCCTCCGCATGATCACCGAAAAGTTTTTGGCCGTAAACCAGAAGGTCTTCTGTGCTTTTGTGGATTTGGAAAAGGCGTTTGACAGGGTTGAGAGAAAGAAGTTGTGGGAGATACTGCCCCGGTACAATGTGAGCGGACCTTTGTCTCCAAGGTGTGAAAGAAAGTGACATGGTTTTGGAAGTAGGTGACTCGAAGATTAACTGCCTACTGTACGCAGATGATGCAGTGCTCATTGGATCATCAGAATGCGAGCTACAGGCATTAGTCACCAATTTGAAAGATGGTTGTGAAAGGAATGGTCAAAGCCTGAATGCGAGGAAAGCTAAGATTCTGGTATTTGAAAGAGATGAAGAAAGAACAGAATGTAAGATAACTGTAGCTAGAAAGATATTAGAACAAGTGAATGAGGTATGGATGTGGAAAGGTATATTGCTGCCGGTAACAGGATTAACGGTGCGCTATCTGCATTGATGGGACGGCGGAACGTCAGCGTAGCTGCACGTATGGCTGTACACAATGCAGTGCTGGTACCGACGCTGTTATACGGCAGTGAAACGTGGGTTTGTCTAAAGAAGAACGAAAGAAAGATGAAGGCTGTAGAGATGCGATCTCTTCGGGGAATATGCAGAGTCAGTTTGGCTGACCGAATCCGCAACGAAGAGATACTTAGAACGACAGGTACGAGGATGTTATAGTAAGAATGAAGAAAGTGCTCAGGTGGTTTGGGCACGTCGAGAGGATGAGTGATGAAAGAATGGTGAGAAAGATATATGAAGCAAAGGTGAGCGGTAAGAGAGGTAGGGGGAGACCTCGGTTGACCTTCGAGAATATAGTATTTATTATGTATCACATTTATCTCATTTATTTATTATTATTTTAGATCCAGGTAAGCTGCAATCTGCCTCTGTGTAAGTATTTAGTATTCTAATGATTTATATGTAAATTGAGGCATTGCTGATATACGCCGAGTGGGGCACGCACATATTATTTAGCAATCTGCTACATGATCTTTTTCTATATCGGAGTAGGTATTGAGGAACCCTCTTTTTAAGTATTTAAAGAACAGAGTGGACTTATTAGATTGCAAGCAAATTCATTGGAATGCTTTTCTGTATAATGAGTGAAATAGAATTAGCTTGTAATCTGTAGGTATCTTTAAATCACTGTGTGTTAAGAATTAGAATCAAACCATGGGGCATTAGTTATTAGGCAGAGCTATTTTATACATATTTAACTTTATTATGGTACATTTATTTAATTAAAAAACAATCAAGGTTGATAAAGCTAACATTTTTAAAACAATTGATGTGCCTTTATATAATAACTAAATATTTGCTAATAGTCCAATTTATATTTTATTCTAGTAACAAATGATAGCATTCTATAATAATAAACTGTGAATGTAGTGTATTTTACTGTAAATAATGTTTTATCACATATCCATTCCTTTTAAATTTATAGTACAGAACATATTTAATAACTGTTTTGTTTTTCTCTTAACTTTGTAAATCACTACAATAGCTGAATTATACTAATTGCTTTTGCTGTAAATAATGCAATGGTTTTGGACACAGGTTTTGTCGAATGTAATTTTATCAAAATCAATGTTTCAATAATACATACATAACTTTTAGGTAATTATGAAACACTATGCATGGATTGGATATAAACAGTACTGTATTAAACATATCAAATACAGGCAGACAGATTTAAAGAAAAATAAAGTTGTTATTTATAAGGACACGTTCTGTTCTAGCATCACAGCTTGCTCTGTTCCTCTTATATAAATAGAAGGAATAATACTTAACTCAAACATATTCTATTGATTCTGTAAGTAAAAATAGGTATCCAAGTACTCAGGAAAATGTGTAGCTGTTTGTAACTTGTGTTGAGTTAGTATATAAAATCAATCATTTTAAATTTCCTAAACAAGGAATTGTGAATTCCATATCTAATTTATAATATAATTGAAATATTCCATCATTACTCATAAGCCTTAGTCATGTTAATAATTATTGCACAATAGCTACATTTAAGATAGGGTTTTATGAAAAAAAATCATTACTTCATTTCTTTCCTTCTATATGCATATATCTACAAAATCATATTATTCTTGTGTATAGTTTATGCACATCACTCATGAAAATAAATTCAAATAAATAGAAAACAAGATGCAGAAATTGTATTAATATCAAACTATTACATATGAATAAACAAAATATAACAGCAAAATATGATATAAATGTATGTTATTTAAATAATATGTATTGAAGTAAATATTAATGTGTCACTACTTATGAGTTTCTATTTAAGCTTAAGTATATATGTAAGAGATCCTTTATTATTGGAATGAACAAATGTATTACCTTGGTGTCTGAAGAATAAAACTTCACTAGTTAATCTCCCACTTAAAACTTTTATTATATATACTTTGTTATATATGTTATCACAAACTCTGGTACACTTTAAAACACAATCACGCAACTGACAATCTTTATCTGTATTTATTCGATTATTGATTTTTCATATAAACAAAATTTACACAAAACACAATTTGCAATATGACAGGTGTAAAATCTTACTCATCACACTTCACTCTACACAATCATATAAAATTATTGCATATTTGGATGGCTTTTTAATTTTCTAAAACCGTCCTTGCTCTTCCACATTATTAATCTCACCAAATTATATACAAAGTTGACTAATATTATGTTACATTATAAATGTTACTGCTGTTGCTTAAAAATTTGAAACAGATTCTGATTCCAATTTTGAATTTTTAATTTGTAATACACAAAACATGTTTTCTACAAAGCTAAATATAAAAAAATTCCAATCGGATTATAAATATTTAATTTACTTCATATGATAATTATTGTTACTGCGGGTAGTACCAGTACTAAAGTATGAAAATATAAGATAAAGCACCTCGATTGGACAATGGTATGTATCAAAGATATTAACAACGTGATATGACGCGCATCGCGACCGCTGAGGGTGCAGCGATCGGTGCCGGCAGGCTAACGCCACAAGGCCTGGCTGGAAATTCGCGGCCATCAGCCGAGTTGGGCTCACTCCCTCCTCGCCTTTGCAGTCTTACGAGAAATAAATGCCACGTTACACACTAAATATTAGAGCACTGTACAACAACAATAATTGTCCTTTTTCTTTTCAGGGCTAAAGTTCATTTCACGCACTATTTCAGCGAACATTTCGTTGACGTTGGTACGACTCTTGGCCGATGCTTCCAAGAATGGGCAGCCCCACATTTGGGCGAGCGCATTGCCTTCTCCTTGTGAAACCTCGCGCTGATGTTGCAAGTCGGCCTTGTTGCCTACTAACAAAGTAGGTACACGTTCTGAGCCTTTGACGCGAGTGATCAATTCCTTCATAAGCTTGATATCTTGGAAAGTTTGATGATTTGTTAATGAGTACACAACTACAAATCCTTGACCATTCTTTATGTACAGATCTCGCATGGAAGCGAATTGTTCTGTACCAGCAGTATCCAATATTTCTAAAACACATGGGGAATTGTCTACTTCTATTTCTTTCCTATAGAAATCCTCTATTGTGGGGTCATATTTTTCCATAAAACACCCAGACACAAACTGCACAGTCAAAGCACTCTTCCCGACCCCACCCGAGCCTAGCACGACCACTTTGAATTCGCGCATTATTGTGCTATATAAATCACACTTGCCAGTCTTCTATTACCGTTTCAGAAACGTATTCACACTGTGCTATAAAAATGTCATTGCTATGTTGGATAATGAATCACTCGGATGCGATCACTAAGAGATGTTCACATAAAGAATGGTAATTAAATCATAAATAGGGACGCCATTTTAGTTACATGAGTGGCAAAACAACTTTGATTGCATCGCGGTATTCTTCTATTCACTTTAATCTCGATAGTACAACACGGAAGCAACATCTATCTGACTCGTTTACTAGAATTGGCACCAGCAGCAGGTTAGTCAATGCACCCTATTGCAATAGTTTGATTGGCGAATGGGAGTATTTCTAACCGGATGTTGGGGTTGCATACACTATTATCAATATTTACATTAGAAATATACTGCTAATTTAATTGTATTGTGTGTTGAATAATTGTACTATTATTTTATATTATTAAAAAGCAATCCAATTATTTAAATTAATATAAATTATTTAACTGTCTAAAAATTGTTACGATTTTAATTTATTGTAATTACATATTATTTGTAGAGAATAAAAAAAATTCAACAGTGCTAGAAATAAATGAAACATCCTTATAAGTAAATAATAAAGTTAAGAATGTAAATAAGAATTTGGTTATCGTACATATTATTTTTATAATAAATAAACATATTAGGCGTACTTTTTAAATATAGCAACCCTGGACAGGATAAGCCTCGCATATTTATGTTTCCTACCATGATTTACGTTCAAAAACACGTTAAAACATATTTTGAAAATCATTTGATATTTTTGACAGATTATATTTTTATAATTTATTATTATTAATGAAGTAAATGTTAAAATTTATATTATATTGAATGATTTAACATATTCAAGCATCACATCAATTGTGTTTTATTGTGTAAATTTTGTTTATATGAAAAATCAATAATCAAATAAATATAGATAAAGATTGTCAGTTACGTGATTGTGTTTTAAAGTGTACCAGAGTTTGTGATAACATACTCGTATATAACAAAGTATATATAATAAAAGTTTTAAGTGGGAGATTAACTAGTGAAGTTTTATTCTTCAGACACCAAGGTAATACATTTGTTCATAACAATAATAAAGGATCTCTTACATATATACATAAGCTTAAATAGAAACTCATATAAGTAGTGACACATTAATATTTACTTCAATCGATATTATTTAAATAAGATACATTTATATCATATTTTGCTGTTATATTTTGTTTATTCATATGTAATAGAGTTTGATATTAATACAATTTCTGCATCTTGTTTTCTATTTATTTGAATTTATTTTCATGAGTGATGTGCATAAACTATACACAAGAATAATATGATTTTGTAGATATATGCATATAGAAGGAAAGAAATGAAGTAATGATTTTTTTTTCATAAAACCCTATCTTAAATATTTGCTTTTAGTTTATGGTACATTGATGAAAGTTATTCTTAAATAGTTTTATGGTCATATAATAACTACGAGCAGTTCGAGCTTAAAAAAATGTTAACATGGGCAACGAACATGCTCTGTTGTAACTTGTATTATGTACAATTATGAGAGGTGGTGATATATTTTGACTTTTCACTAATCTGTCATGTTCATGTATCGCAAATGTCTAAAGTTTTGAACTGTGACGGTTTTTATAAAGTTTACGTGTTAGGTCCACAGCAACCGTCCATCGTGTTAACCAGATATCGTATTTATGTATTAGCCATTATATATCTATGGCGCTACAGCCCAGGGTGGGCCTTGGCCTGATCCAGAATATCTCTCCAACCGGAACGGTTCTTGGCTCGCTGCTTCCAGCCTCGGATGCCAATTGTCTGTAGGTCTTGCTCGGCACCATCAAACCAGCGCAACTTTGGTCGGCCACGGTTTCTACGACCATCAGGTTTTGAGTATAGAAGACGTTTAGGTGTTCGAGTGTCTTCCATACGCTCCACGTGTCCTAGCCAACGAAGACGGTTACTTTTAATTACTTTAACGATAGTTGGTTCGTTAAAGAGATGGTAAAGCTCGTGGTTGTGTCTAGTCCGCCAGATGTTATTCTCAAACACAGCCCCAAAAATACGCCTTAGAATTTTTCTTTCAAACACCAACAACATATGTTCACTGCTTTTACTCAGCCCCCACGTTTCAGAGCCGTAGGTGAGTACTGGTCGTAGCAAGGTCTTATACAGGAAGATTTTCGTGTGCCTGGACAGAAGTTTGGACCGGAAATATCTTAGAAGACTGAAGTAGCACCTATTGGCAGCCACAATTCTTTGATTGATTTCTCTAGATATTTCGTTCTTGTTTGTGATAGTAGATCCTAGATACACGAAATCCTCCACTACAGCAAAGGTCTCGTTGCCTACTAATCTGTCTTGTTGTTGAGTTGTCTCATTCCTTGAGGCTTTGAGGTATTTTGTTTTAGAGACATTAACTTGGAGGCCTGCCTGTCTCGAGGTGTGTTCCAGAGCTAGATATGCGTCTTCCATCGCTGTAAATGTTCTACCTATCAAGTCCAAATCATCTGCGTATCCTAGGACTTGGACAGATTTATGGAAGATGGTTCCCGTTGTTTCAATTTTCGAATCCCGAACGCACTTATCCAAAACGATGTTGAAGAGAACACAGGAGAGAGCGTCACCCTGCCTCAGTCCATTATACGTTTCAAATGGCTCCGATAAATCAGATTGGATTTTAACTGCACTTGAGGTGTTGGTCAGCGTCATCTTTGTAAGTGAGACTAGTTTAGGAGGTATGCCAAATTCCAACATAGCTTCATATAGAAATGGTCTATGGACACTGTCATAAGCTGCTTTGAAATCGATAAACAGGTGGTGGGTATCGATGTTGAATTCTAGGCTCTTTTCAAGAATCTGTCTGAGAGAGAAGATCTGGTCTGTAATAGATCTATTTGGACGAAAACCGCATTGGTATTCTCCTAATTTAGGTTCCACGAAGGGTATAATTTTATGCAGAAGGATATTTGCAAAGACCTTGTACGCCGTGTTTAATAACGATATACCCCTGTAGTTTTTACAGACCAGAATGTCCCCTTTTTTGTGAAGGGGACACATAACCGCCATGTTCCATTCTGTGGGCAGGGTTTCAGTGCTCCATATTTTTAATATGAGTTGGTGCATTTCTCTCTCAAACTCAAATCCAGCATACTTCAGTAGTTCACCAGGAATAGCGTCAGAACCGGGAGCTTTGTTATTTTTAAGCTTTTTTATAGCTTTTCCTACTTCATCTAGGGTAGGTTCAAGTCTATTAAGGCTGTTAGTATCCTCACTCCTTACTTCACAGCTCAGTTTTGATGGTATGCTATCTGGGGATTGTGCATTGAGAAGCGCTTGGAAATGTTCGGACCATCTTTTTAATATCGCTTGTCTATCACCGAGTAATTCGCCATCTGCATTTCTACAAGCAGTAGTTCTTGGCTTAATATATTTACGAACCTTATTAACTTTCTTGTAGAAATCTCTCATGCTTCGATTTCTATGCGTTGACTGTATCTCTTTAAGATGGTTTTCTTGGTCAATCCTTTTCCGTCTCTTATGTAGGTGTTTCTCTTGTCTTCTACATCTCCGATACTCTTCTTTTCGTTTGCGGGTATAGTTCTGGTGCATTAACCGATAGGCTTCGTTTTTAATATCGGTGGCTTTTTGGCATTCTTGGTCAAACCACGAGTTGCGGGGTGGTTTATCGGATGCTCCCAAAACTTTATTCGCTGCAATTTTCAGAGCACTTTTCATGCTATCCCAGATGGTGGAGGGGTGACCCGTACTTTTGTTTTGGCTCAATGTAAGCTCTTGACTAACGGCTTCCACAAACATACATTTCACAGCATCGTTCTTTAGCTTGTCGGTGTCAAATTTTGATTCCCTGGCCGTTTTGGTGTATTTCACTCTCGATACCCTAGCTCTGATTCTACAACGCACCAAGTAGTGATCGGAGTCTATATTAGCTCCTCTGTAGCTTCTGACATCTAGTAGGTTCGAAAAATGCCTGCTATCGATCAAGATGTGGTCTATTTGGTTGCGCGTAACACCATCCCCTGAAACCCATGTCTCTTTGTGGATGTTTTTATGTGGGAAACACGTACTGCCTATTACCATATTGAGCGAGGCTGCTAGAGCAATGAGCCGCTCTCCGTTGTCGTTGGTAACGCTGTGCAGGCTATGGAGTCCAATAGTTGGTCGATAGGACTCTTCCTTACCAATTTTCGCATTTAGGTCCCCGATAATGATTTTAATGTCGCCTTTAGGTGATCTCGTGTACACGTCTTCCAACTCAAAATACCATCTTTCTTTTTCATCGGTGTCTGTATCTTCTGTTGGAGCATGGCCATTAATGATGGTGTAGTTCAGAAACTGACCTTTTAACCTTAATTTGCACATGCGTTCGTTGACTGGTTCGAAGCCGATTACTAAATGTCGCATGCGCTTGCTTACAAAGAAGCCAGTCCCAAAAATGTGTTGCTTGTCATGACAACTGTAGTATGCCGAAAAATCCGGCTTGTCAATCACTCCTTTTCCGATCCACCTCAGTTCTTGTACGGCGGTTACATCGGACGCATGTTGCGCAAGTTGCTGGGTTAAGAGGCGAAAACCAGCAGGCCTATACAGTGATCTTAAGTTCCATGTAGATAAGTTGAAATCTTTAGTCCGTTTAGTGTAGCCAGGTCGTTTGGTATAAATCCGGTCCGTTAATTTATTCTGGTCTTTCGTAATCGTGTATTTTCAGGCGAGTGGGTGATTAGCCCCCTGCACCCTAGATCTCTGGTGGGGCTGCCACCTCTGAGCTCAAGATCTAGCTCCGTTAAGTTTCGGGTATCGTCCCTGCCGGGTTTGAACCGGTTTTTAGGCGCCGGTTACTCGCCTTTCGCCCTTTGTCCTTGGCATCTGCGCACTGTGGTTCGATGGTGTGCGTGCATGAAGCACGGGCGCAGAAGGTCCCAGGGGATACGACGTGGACGTGGACAGATCGGACTGGCTGGTACCTGCATTACAGGCTTCACCATCAAAGCCTTGCAGAAGTATGTGGGCACTTTATAGAAGTCCAGTAGACCCGACTTCTGCTGGACTCCACCCACTTTTAATACCAGCTTCACCCCCAGTATTAGCCATTAGGTATTATAAATTCTAATCTGTAACACTTGCAATTCCAACAAGAAATTTCAACACATACTTTGAGAGTTATAACAACAATAATATTCTTACGAGATGGCATTATGGATAGCATTATAATTTTAAAGTTATAAGGACGTTACCGGCTATTTTTAGCTATTTAAAAATTTTAAATATGTAAGTAATATAATTTTTCGATTATATTTTTATATAAATATACTTAAGAACATTCACAGAGTTAGAAACTAATTATATATTCAAACCGTATTATTACCAGGTCTTGTCTTAATATATATATTCTTTATTAATAATTAATAGTTATTTCAGCATACCTCTCACCTTCGAAAGACTTTTTTTTTTTAACGTGAGGAAATCCTTTACGGATACCCGCCCGATCGGGGACTCGGGACGAGTTATCTGGGACTCCGGACAGGTGTAAAGGGCCGAACGTATACCCACTAAAACCTCACGGTGCTCCTCTTCTACCGCCACTGGCCGAGGCCCACGGGAACTGGCCCAATCATCCGTGGAAACCTCGACGGCGGGAGCCTGCAAGGCACGTCGCGGTGTGCGCGCGGTGTGTGCTCGGACTAGCGCGCGGGAGCGACCAGCGCGCGCCTACTCGGGTCAGGTTTGTAGGCGGTCAGCTTCCCCAAGCGTAACCGCTCTCTGACCTATTAGGGCGGAAGGCAGCGGTCGTGTGCCGCCCTCCGGCGACCCGGTCGTTTGCGGCGGATGGCGAGGTTGGAAAAGGCCTCCCTCTCCCGTTCCGCCGCTTCCTTCGCGAGCACCACTTCCTCGCAGAAGGAGCGAACCGAATCCCACGACCTCTCGCTACCGACCATGGCCTTGACCACGGCCGGCAGGGAGAGGTCGTACCCTATGACGTTGAGACGCCCAGGCTGGGCACACCTCCAGCGTGTGCTGGGCCGTCTCCTCGAGACAGTCGTCACAGTGGTGGCAGCGTGCGTCGGTCTCCCTCCCGGCAACCCGCCACAGGTATCTCCCGAAGCACCCGTGCCCCGAGAGAACCTGCGTGGTGCGGAAGGTTAGGACGCCATGACGCCTCGCTAACTACTGGCGGAACACCGGAAGAACCGCCTCGATTGTCAACTGGTCGGCGGATGGTGTTGCCAGCCGGGACTCCCACGCTTCTAATGCGGCATCCCGCTCCATCTGCAGTGCTAGCGTTGCTTGGGGCCCGGACACAAGTCCTCAACGCCGACTATATGCCGACGCCAGAGTAATCGCGTCCAGGTCCCACGGCATGACTCCAGCCAGCACGCAGGCCGCCTCATCGGAGATGGTCCGATACCCCCGTATCACCCGGATGGCCATAACCCTCTGCGCTCTTCACAGCAGGGTGATGTTTTGCCTGCCCAGGGCGTCCGCCCATACGGGGGCACCGTTGATGGCCATAGACCTGACCACTCCGGTGTACAGCCGACGACTCGACGCGCTCGGCCCACTGACGTTAGGCAAAAGGCGCGCCAGAGTCGACGCTGTCTTCGGTTCGGCCAAGATGGTAAAGTGACCCCGGAAGCTCCACCGACCGTCCAAAACGAGTCCAAGGTACTTCAAGGTACTCACCCGGAATCTCATGTCTGAGATACCCAGGTCTTCAAGGCTGATCTTCTCCTTGACCTGGGTGAGCACCTGGCTGTAGGTGAGGTTGCCCTCCATTGCGCTGGGATGGATTTTCAGCGCTATTACAGCTGACCGAGGCTTCCGAAGTTTCGGCACTTTTTCTTTCTAAGCCGCCTTTTCCTGCCTTCTGTTTGGGTCGCTTTGGAACAGCTTCCCTCTTTTTCTTCTTCCCTTTTCTCGCGACTACGTTCCACCCATCCGACATGTCAGCTGGGGCAGCTGGTAGCGGACTGGGTTGAGGAATCTCCACCTCTGCAACGGAGCTCTTACCCTTGCCTTTACCCTTGCCCTTACCCTTAGCGGGCTTTTGACCTTTCGTGGGGGCAGGGTTGGCAGGGGGCATGAGCGTAGTAGCTTCTTGCTCCGGCTTCTGCGCCCTTGTCGCCGCCAGCGGAGGATGCATGTTCTTCTCAGGTAGGAGCCTCGTCTCAAGTTCTTCAATTCGGGCACTCACCATGGTTCCGACCTCCATCATAATCGAGCGTTTCACCTCATTCGAACAACCTGGTTTGTTACCCGGGTCAGGACCTTGGCTACGTTGCTGCTAGAGGTCAGCCCGTAAAAGACTGACCTCTTTCCGTAGCTCTGACATCTCATTACGCAGCAGCACGTAACTGGGCCACCTCCTCTGTGGCCGTGCGCTGCGCCAACTTATCCACCGCCATTCCTATGGCTCTTGCCGCCTCCTTTAGGGCCTTAGTAAAGGTGCCCTTTATGTTGCCCGATTTGCTGGCAACCTTCTTTATGATAGCCAGGTCATCTGAACCTGCAGGTCTGATGGGAACCTGGCTTCGCCGCGCTCCCCGTCGGACTGAGTGGACATCTCCGATAATCTGGAGCTAGCCCTTGACCTGACAGCTTCGGCGCTCACCGCCACCTCCTGTTCGGTCCTCAGCCGCACCTCCTCTTTAGCTGCCTCAGGGACAGGGGACCGGTCCGATGGTGCGGGCCGGCCTTTGCCTCTTCTAGCGGTAAGCATTTTTGGAGCCGGTCTATCCGACTCACCTTCTCCCGAAGACCCCGAAGGACTGTTACTTTTTCGAGGCCTCTTTCTCCGGTCTTTCAGAAATTGTGTCCGAGCCTTCGATGCTTCGGACCCGACAGACACATAACTCTCAGAGTCTGACTCTTTTGAGTCAGACACACCCCACCGTCGTCCGAAGGATGTTCTGGACCATCTTCGCGATCTGACGCTATCCCCAACACTACCAGCAGAAGTCAACTCATGCTCAAGGCTTGTCAGAACCACCTGTGTTTCCATCAGCAATCCGTCAATCCGGCCATCATAAATTGGCCTTCCTTGGCGCGACGCCGTAGCTCCATGGGATTCTCCGGCCTCTGAGAGACCAGTACCCACCTGGGGTAATAAAAAGGTATTCGATGCCATCATCCTTTTCGCTGCTCCACTGCTTCGGCTTCTGTCTTTCTGTCGGGGTGTGCTCCCCTAGGCCGTGTGGTTGATAAACCACTAAAGGCACGCCCATGCCTATGCTGGTTTTGGTCCGCGCCGGGATTTTGACGTCCCGGTTCCACTCGCGCGTTTGATAGAGTCTGGCGCAACGGCTTAATCGTTAGGCTGCAACAAGCAAAGGTGCCTATCTGGCACTGACTGTGCTGACTGACTCGTGCATATCTTTTGAGACTATCTATAAAACCGCTCTTTCCGCTTCAGGGTCGAAGGCACCCTCTTCTCGAAGGACCCCATAAGGGCAGGTGTCCCTCAAGGATCTATCCTATCCCCACTTCTGTACTCTCTGTACACGTACGACATCCCCAAGACGCCGAGAACGCGCCTAGCCCTATTCGCGGATGAAACCGCAATTTATGCTTCTGGCTTTACATCTGTCAACATAGTCAATAACATCCAAACAGCATTAGATCACTTAGGCAAGTGGCTCATTAAATGGCGCATAGAAGTAAACCCTTAAAAGAGCACCTCTGTGTACTTTCCTCGTCGTAAACATGACACAATGCCAACAGTCAAACTGTTAGACATTCCCATACCCGAGGCTACTTCAGCCAAATACCTAGGAGTCATCCTAGACAGCCAGCTCTCCTTCAGAGAATATATAACTTATGTCCGACAAAAAGCGTCGTTTGTCCTAAGTCGACTCTACCTATTGGTCTGCGCCAAAAGTAAAATGTCCCTTAAAAATAAGATCCGCCTGTACACTACGTGTGTCAGGCCTATATTTACATATGCCAGTGTTGTGTTCGCATAGACTGACCTCTATAAGATCCAAGTCCTTCAAAATAAGTTTCTACGCATGGCCACGGGTGCACCGTACGACATGCGTAACATCGATATCCATAGAGACACAAAGCTCGACTCGCTAAAAGAGCATTGTCGAAAACTGTCCAGTAGCTACTTTAAAAGTGCTACTTCTCATCCGAACCAACTGGTGGTAAAAGCCTGCGATTACTATATTAGCAAACGTCCCTGGGGGCCCCGTAGCCCTCTATTCGTTTTAACAGAAGAAGCTGACGCCATTACTCTCGCGAACGATCCGCAACATACCGGTAGGATCCAACACACTCGACGACGACGACGCACACGACACAAACACCGTCCCCGCCGGTGGAGACGAGGTCCTTACTTTTCTACGGCTCGATCACGCCTCGGTGTGACCGGGTCAAGCCACTAAAATCCAACAGGGCATCAAACGCCGTACCCAGTAAGCTTAAGCTCGGGCCGAGCGAAAGCGAAGTCCCCCACTACAAGCAGTGTTCGCAAGCCGAGGTTCGGCCTCACAGGAGGCGCCCTTGTGACACTGCAGTTCTAAGTTGATGGTCCTCCTCCCAAGGAGGCCAAGCCAGGGTCAGAACTCTTCAAGCTCGGCCCCCCACGAAACCCGGTGACGCTGTCGAGGCCAATAGGGTCAACAGAATACTACATAGTCGAAAAAAAAAAACAAAAAACTATACATACTTTATATGATATATATTTACATATACATAATATATACAAATATATATATCATATTTTTTTTTTTTTTTTTTTTATTTTATTTATTCAAGTAATACATTGTTACAGTGTTTTATATTAAAGGTGCAAATCATAAACTCCTTCGAGTTTTACCGTGCACCAGTGCCGCCAAACATTTATTACTACAATAAAAATGACTTACAACATAATTGTAGATAACACTACATATTTAAAACAATACAAGCTAAGAAATCAACAACAAGTTAAAAAGAAGGTAGATTTAAATTAACAATGTCTACTATAATAAACAAAAGACATGTATTGCATTGGCATGTACAGGCTGTTGTTGATTTATATCTACATTATTATTATCTTTTTTAATTTAATTTTTTTTTTTTTTTTTTTTTTTTTTTTTTTTTTACATGTACATACATTACATATCCCTTATTTTCATAGCTAATGCTTCTTGGTAGTAATGTTTTAGTGTTTGTTTTATGTTTTTGTGTGTTATTGTGTTTCTCACTGTCAGTGGTAGTTTATTAATAAGTTTAGGTATGACATACTTCAATGATCTTTTGCCATACATGTTATAATAGTTAGGTAACAAGAGTTTGGAATTTACCATACTTCGAGTTGTTATTTTTGATAAGCTTATATTCTTATAGTGTCTAAAATTTTCATTAAAAAAGTGTTCCGATAGTAATGTTAGCTCAGTTTTTTCATGTATTGGTATAATTTTACAGAATTCAAAAATTTTGTCATTATTATTTATATTCATAGATTCTTTTATATTATGCGGGACTATTTCTTTCAGAATACGTGATTGTAAGTAGTATATTTGATCTAAGTGTGATTTATAAGTTCTTCCATAACTTGACAGTCCATAAGCTATTATTGACTCAGCCAAAGACGTATACAATAACAAAAGCGTTTTATATGGTACCTTATACTTTACTAGATGAAATTTTGCAAGTATACCTCTTAGTTTGTCACATACGTGGTTTATGTGCATTTTCCAGTTTAACCTACTATCGATTATCATTCCTAAGTACGTATGTCTGTCCACTAACTCTATTTCGTTACACCCGCAGGATATTATATTATTATTTTGGTGTAAGCATTCGTGGTCATGTACGATAAGTGCTGGTTTAAAAGCACTTCTATTCTGGCTAGAGCTAATGTACATTAACTTGGTTTTTTCTGCGTTCAGAACTAATCCGACATCATGTGACCATTTGTTGAGCATGTCAAAGTCCTCTTGTAGTTGAGTGAGAGCCTCTGTAATATTGCGGTCAGCAGCTATGAGACAAGTGTCATCTGCAAACTGGTACATCTCACTTCTTTTAATTGTATTAGAAAGGCTGTTTACGTAAGTAATATAGTGTAGAGGACCCAATACCGAGCCTTGTGCAGTACCTTCCGTTACATTTATGGTGAAGCTGTCGGCATTACCGACCCTAACAATTTGCTTTCTATTATGAAGATAGTTTTCACACCATGCAAGTAGCTTTCCTCTGATTCCGCTGTCACATAGCGATTGCAACAGATGATCATGTCTAAGCGTATCAAAAGCTTTCGTGTAGTCAATAAACACAATCAATACATGTTCTTTATTGTCAAGATGTTTATAAATACTGTCCGTAAATGACGATAGTAGTTGGGTTGTGCTCTTATTTGGTTGGAAACCATATTGCTTATGTGTTATAATATTATTACTTTCATAAAATTTATATATTTGTTGTCTTATGTATTTTTCTGCAATTTTGTCAATTATAGGCAGTATTGTTATTGGTCGATAGTTAGCGTAATTTTCTCGGCTACCTTTTTTATGAATTGGTCTCACAATTCCAGTCTTCAATATTTGAGGATATTTGCCGGTCAGGATGCTCGAATTGATCAGATTTGCTATAACTGTTTTTATATTTTTACATATTAGCTTTATATCAAGAGCTCTAATACTGTCTATACCTGGAGACTTTTTTGCATTCATAGACTTAACGATTCTTTCTATATGTTTAGGACTTGCTGGTTCATAACGCATACTCATATTAGATTCCGAGCTATATAATGATTTATCAAGTAGTAATTTCGTACACTTTGGGATAATTTTCTGAATATCATTTTTAAATGTGATTGCGAAGTTATCTGCTATATTTTTACAAGTATCAATTTCTGTTTCAAAAGCATTACGAATAGCTTCATCAACGGAGAGCTTTATTCTGCCGGTGATACCATTAAGAATTTGCCAAAGCCTATTAGTGTTATTTTTGTTACTAATAATATCTGCTTTTATATTTTGATTTTTAGATTTCCTAATAATTATATTTGCGTAATTTCTAGCTTTATTATACTTTTGTTTTATTATTAAATTATTCGTATTTTTTATCCACTGTATAAAAAGATTATCTCTGTATTTGCATGCTCCAATAATTTTTTTACTGACCCATACATTATTTACGCGCTTTATGTTAGATTTCATTTTCACTTTTTCTGTACATTTTTTGTAGCATTCCTTAAACTTTGAGTGAATATAGTCGTATATAGTTATTGGACATGTAGAAGTATTTATTTCTTTCCAATTTATTGAATTCAAATTCTCAGAAACTTTTTGATTATTTATAAATATTTTATATTTAGGAACTGCCTGTATACGTACGCCTAAACATGCCAGCAATATGGCGCGATGGTCAGCCAGTGTTGTACCGACAGCCGCAGTGTAAAGGTCTTGTGTGCAGGATCTAGAATATATGTGATCAATACAAGATTTACTAAGTTTTCCATTACACATTTCAATCCTAGTATGTTCTGATATCCCGCATAGAAGGCCTAGACTGTGTAGTGTATTCTCGTAAAAATGTTTTATAGGGTTATCTGTTTTAATGTTAATGTTCACATCGCCTAATAGATATAACTCATTATTTTTGGAATAATTTAAGAGTGTGTCGCGAAGTTCGTGTACAAATAGATTTTTGCTTAAGTTAGGGGGACGGTATATAGCAAGAAGCATAGCAGAGTAATTTGATTCAGTAGTAATATTGCACATAATACTTTCAAAATGTTTTGATTTTATATTTACAGTTTTACATTTATGTTTTTCATTTACATATAAGATTATACCACCTCCTTTACGCGTTTTTCGTAAAGCAGTAAGCATTCTGTAACCGTTAATGTTATATAAACAACTAATTTTATCTGATATATTAACTTCTGTTAGTATGATAACATCAATAGTTTTGCTAGAAGAAACAATGCATTGTTCAAGTAGTGCAAAATTTTTTATAATGGATCTGATATTAAAATGAATACACAAGAGATTTATATTCTTGTTAGGTAAAAGATTTAAGAAGTCGTTAATGTTTATACAATCTCTAAACTCATTGAGTTCCTTTGAAAAGCTATCCATGAGAACTTACTTTATAAAAATATACTTAAAGTAGATATTTTAAAAGTCGCTTAAGCGACGCTGTTCACTAACATTTGTATGTCATCCATGGTTCTCAATACATACGTTTTACTTTCTTCATCTTTCCGTGCCTTAACATAGCCTTTCTTGAACCACACATATTTAAATTTTAGATTATTCTTTAACTCCTGTTTTGCGTTCCAAAAAATTTGCTTATTTAATTTAGTCATAGCTTCTCTTATGTAGACAATGTTTATGTTACTTTTATCTGTTGGATATACATCTGATACCGTTAATTTCACACTTTTAGCTGACGTAATCCATTTATCGCGTGATAGTTCATCCTTCAATTCGATTCTAATGTTCAGGTTTTGGTCATTTCTGCCACGCATTCTTTGAGCACTTTTTATTTCTTCTACCGGCACTTTCAGTTTCAATGCAACTTTTTCTACTATTTCTTTAATCTTTTCACTATTACAATCAGGTACATTAGCGATTTCAATAATTTTGGATAGTTTTTCTTGTTCCATTTCTTGCAAACGTTGCTCGAGGGCGCCCAGACGAGTTTCAAGGTTGTTGTTTTTATTTGTTAACTCTGCGTTTTTGCATTCTAGCATTTTTATATTCTTTCTAAATGAGTCGATACATTGTACTACTTCATCTAGTTTAGCACTATGAAATTGTAACGATTCATTTAGCTCCCGCATTTCTTTTTTTATAGCCTTTTCTACTTCCTTGGTTATGTTATTTAGAAGTTTGTTTGCATTGATTTGCACCGGAGCATCTTCTTCATCATCTTCCTCTTCAGGTATAATAATAGATGTACTCTTTCTCGGGGTTTCGAGTTGGCATTCTTGACACGTCCACTCTAGACTTGGAGTCGCTTTTAGTGCCGTTATTTGTTTATTCGTTAGTCTCGTACATTTATTATTAAGATGTACTATCCGTTCACACCTGCTACACTCTATACCGGGTGAAGATTTGGTAATAGTTTTTTTACACTCATCACATTTCGACATGGTAGGTAGTCACTTGTTTAAAGGTTTAACTTAGGTGTGACCGCTAGACGTTGCGTTAGACGACTGAAAGTAAGAAAAGAAGAAAAGAAGTATTTATATATATTATGTATATATACTCTAACTGCCGTGTGATCCCGGGTTAGAATAGGGTCACCCTGGTATTGGAGGTGTCGTAAGAGGCGACTAAAATACGTGTGGTAGAGTCACGTTGCCAGCAATGGTAACACGAATGGGCAGGCTCGACCGGTTTATTACCACCCCCGGCATTTAAAACCGGCGTCAAGTAGCGGCTTCTGGCCGCTGCGTTTCGCATTGATTAATGCCGGGACCCGGTGCCCAACCCCAAACCCTCCCTTGTACATGACAGGAGGGTACCAGTGCCTCCGGTACTGGAGAATCCCTCACTGAG
>JAKGSA010002210.1:0-21189 GCA_033558755.1 Philaethria dido
TATATATATATATATATTTATATTTATATATATAATATTTAATATATAAGAGGAAGTACTTTTTATTTATTAAATTCTAGTTTTATTTTTTTTATAAATATGTCAACAATAACTGAACTGATATATTTGAACGAGATTAGACTACAAGGCCATATAGATATCATAGTGACGTAGTTAAAAATTAGTCTAAAATTTTTATGCATATACTGTATGAATAATATTAATATTAATATATATAAAGAACATGTAAACATGTAAACCTTTTTATATTTTCTTATATAAATGTAAAATTTTAATAATATAGATCAAGCTCTACCATAAACTTTCAGTTTCTAATACTTTATGGCATTATTTTAATCTCTCGTACCTAGCAAAGTAGGAAAAGTGATATAGAGATATAGGAGAGGAAGAGATAGAGAGAGATAGAGTGTTAACTTTAACTTATTTGCCTATTTTAGACACAATGTAATTTTAAATATTTCGATTAACTCTTTGAACAGTAGAGACCAATATAAAAAGCAAAGTGAAAGATTTGTATCAATTCGATTGTAATAATTGCATCGAGTACATACATTACGAAACAATTTAAATATATTGAGAGAGAAAGTTGAATGACATATATTTTTATGTATGAAAATAATAGAGATTGTCATGGCGCAGTGGTACAGTACCTTATTATAGATGCGGTAATTGTGAGTTTGATCCGTTTTCGAAGTAATAATTATATTTAAACTCATTTCTTTCCCATCTGTAGCCAGAAAAACAACAATTTTCCACCTATATTCCTATGCATAAATATGAAAGGGTGTATTAGGTTTATATATTTATATAAAAAAGATAAAAATAATGACATAAGATTTGACTTATCAGTAGCTATAAAAACTCTATGGCAATATGTTTCTATGGTACAGTTTCTCATTTTTTCGTTTGTTTTGCCAAACCAACATCATTCATCAACATATAGGTCAATTATTTCAAGCATTATAATAAATAAATAATAAAATATTTAGAAATGTTCCCCTTCGTTTTTAAGTTTTTTTTTAAGCTTCACGCTGTATCCCGCATATAGCAGGGTAGGCAGAGAGAACCTAGTGTTAAGAAACTCCGTCCTCCACTTTCCGCTGAATTGAGGCATTGCGTGCTGAGTGACTGTAAACGCGACAGGTTGAAGGTTCGATTCCCACTCCAGGAAATGTAAAAGTTTAGTATTTTCATTTCCTGGATTTGGTAACAAGGCAAAGCGCGGCGTTGAGTTCCGCGTGTTTAAGAAGAAACTGTTAAGTTTTATCTAGATTTATACCTTTTCACGTGAAAGACCAATAATCATCGAATTTTCGCACTTATAATATTAACAGGATATTTATACCTATTTATATTTTATGTTTTTCTCTTATTAACTACTTTATTCTTTAAAGATATATGCTTTATATTTTACATAGATTGCAATGAATTTTGGAAACATTGATAACTAAAAAGGTATTTTATAATATGATATTTAGTAAATTACTAAGCATTTGGTCTCTACCGACCGCTGATACGACATTATAAACCGGTTCATTTGAGGCCAGTCCGAGTGAATATTGTAAACTAGGTGTTGCCCTCGAATTTGTCTAAATATAGTTATATCGAAGTTATTACTCATGTAGTCTTAGATTAATTTTATGTGAACCTAATGTTTGAAAATATGGCAAATCGATTATATGTAGGCCTTTTTATGGTAAACAGAACGTGGGTAGAGATCTAAGATTGTTACTTTTTTTTTATACATAAAATACATTTTAAAAACGAGGTAGAGACAAAAAATCTAATGTAGAGGCGTTACGTTTTGTAAGTCAAACAGAGCACCTTGTCAAATAATTAAGATTTTAGGAAAAAAAAACTGACTTTAAATAAAGTGCACTGAAAGGTATAATTACGAATAACTTATAAACACGTGAGATCTAATCAAATTTAAATGAGACCACATCACTAGCTATTATAATATATCAAAACTGAATCATCAACATTTTTCAAAGTAGGTTAAAAATATATTGCATAAACCTAAGTAACATTTAGTTTAAAAGAAAAATCAAGAAAGCAACTTTAATCGCTCCCTTCCTACACACAATACAACTTTCATTAACTTGTTACGCGGGAAATGCTTTTGGTGTAAAATTTCAAAATGAGCTAACTTCCGCTCGGCTAAATTACATCCGTTTGTCAAGTATCAATAACTATAGTTATCTAACTTGAGTATGCCCTTCGTTGATTTATGTACTAGCAGTATCCTGCGACTTTCCGCGGACTATAGACCTACTACCTACCTTCGGGGTAGTTAGACTGTTAAACCTAATGTTCCTCTTTTCATATTTTCATAGGTATTTCGAAAAATCCTCTCTTACTACCCCCCTACATTTCCCAAGGACATGATAAATGTCAATTTTCTATGGCAAGCAGTTTTGTCTGTATTTTTGTTTGTTAGTCAGTCAGTAACGCATTTTATAGATGTAGATTGGTGTATTAACACTAGTGTTAAGACAGTACAAGAAATAGAATTTTTCATTTCCTGGGTTTGGTAAGAAGGCAAAGCGCGGCGATGAGTTCCGCCAGTCAGCACGCAATACCTCAATTCGTGGAAACGGAGTGTCTTAACACTAAGTTCCCTCTGCCTACCCTGCTATATGCGGGATAAAGAGTGAAGCTATGTATGTATGTATGTATGTTAAGACAGTATTTTTCCCTCTACTATAAATAATTTGAATACAATCACTCGTCGAGTGAAGACCCAACTTACAACCGAAAACAGTGCCACATTAGACTCTCGAGGGAAAATAAAAATATCTTAATATAATTTTCATATACCTATTAGGTAATAGAGAGACAAATAGAGGCAAACGATAATAATTATCAATTCGGCGGAAAGTGGGGAACGGAGTGTCTTAACACTAGGTTTTCAGGTCCTCTACCTTCCCTGCTATATGCGGGATACAGCGTTAAGCTAAAAAAAATGATATATTTTTATCATTTTCATTTCTTTGTTTTGGTAAGAGCAAACACGGTGTTAAGATTCGTCATTCGACACCCAACGACTCGAATTCAGGTGGAAAGCAGAGAACAGAGAGTTAAAACACTAGAGCATAGTGTTTTAGCTATATGATTATGAAAGGGTAAGATAAAAAAATCATATAGGATATCCAAAATTTTGACATTAGTAATAATTTTTGAATTAGTATCTTAATAAGCTTTTTTTTTAACTTCACGCTGTATCCCGCATATAGCAGGGTAGGCAGAGGGAACCCGAGGACATAGTGTTAAGACTCTCCGTTCTCTTTCAACAATTCCGTTCTCCTCTTTCTGCAGAATTGAACCATTGCGTGCTGAGTGGCGGAACTCAACGCCGCGCTTTGCCTTGTTACCAAACCCAGGAAATGAAAATACTAAACTTTACATTTCCTGGAGTGGGAATCGAACACACACCTGTCGCGTTTATAGTCGCACGCTTGTGCCTCTGCGCCGCGACAGGCGTTAATCTTACTAATTAATATTTGTAATTAGGCGTTCTTAGGATTAAATATGTAATTTATTACAAGGTATTTAATGATTATCAATAAGTAATTTAGGAATATTTAAGAAACCCTTAAGGATTACATATCTAATAGTATGTCATTATCTAAATATTATTATCAGTATTATAGATAGATTATAAAATGTAAAAACTATTTTTTTTCGTTGCCATGGAAATACAAAAAAAAAATTTCTCGGCGTTTCTCTACACTTTCTAATTAATTTCAAATTTAACTTTCTTCAAAAATTCCAGCTTCATTCCCTATAAAAAACGACTTTAAAAAGTGCACAAAAAAGTGCAGCTGTTACAAATAACTCAAAAATCATTTGTCTCATATTAAATTGTGTGTGTATGTATGATATGATTATTTGTTTATGTTATATTTATATTATATATACCATTTTAAATTTAAATTTGCATTTTAAATTTTCTTTTACGCACCTATGTTTATTTCCTATACAAAAAGGTTGGTTGGTAAATATAAATAAATAATTTTAAATAGAACCATATCAGAAGTACCAACTATCATATAAAAAGGAACCATCAAAATTAGTTCACTCAGTAAAAATGTACGCAGTAGGACACATAAAGAACATAATCTAATTGATAACCTCCTCATTTTTTGAAAACGGTTAAAATCTAACAACAACATAGCTTCACGCTGTATTCCGCATATAGCAGGGTAGGCAGAGGGAACCTAGTGTTAAGACACTACGTTCCCCACTTTCCATCAAATTGAGGCATTGCGTGTTGATTGGCGGAACTCAACGCCGCTTTGCCTTGTTACCAAACCCAGGAAATGAAAACTTCCATTTCCTGAAGTGGGAATCGAACCCACAACCTGTAGCGTTCACATTCGCACCCTTGTGTCTCTGCGCCATGACAGGCGTAAAAGCTAACATAAAAGATGATAGTTCTGAGAAACATATATAGTATTTTGTTTAAAAAGAAAGTATTATAATATTTCATTCATTAATTCACTAAGAGATGTTGTGAATCACCGTTTTTAAGGAAATGCGTTGATTCATTTCTAGTTTATTAAGCGAGGTATGATTCAACTCAAAAGTTCCTTTTTTGTTTAACTTCACAATGTATCCCGTACTAGCAGGGTAGGCAGATAGAACCTTAGAACCTAGTGTTAAGACACTCCGTTCTCTTTTAACATTTCCGTACCCCACTTTGAAACTTCTAAGCTATAAAGGAAAAGCTAAAGCTAAAAAATAAATATTTTGACGAGTGAGTTTTTTAAAAAAAAATTCTTTGCTTAACAAATATTTTTAATTAGTTGCCAATAGGTTATAAGAGCATAAAAATTATTCTACAGCAGACCATAATTTAGTCAGAGAGTGGAGAACGGAGAGTCTCAACACTAACTGCTTATTATTAACACATAGCAAGTACAAAATGCATTGAGATATAATAATTGTTCCAATGCGACGTTTGCAACAACAGCGATATTAAGGTCAGTTGCAAAATAAGCGAAGTCTGGTGAAAGTAGTTTTGAACGACCAGTTATTGTGACCTCTATACCCCCTCTCTCTATACTAAAATAGGATGCCTAAGGGGAAAATGTATGAAGGGGACAGGTCTATTTAAACTGGACGGTTTTGCAAAGTAAAGGTATGTAGTTATCAGCAATTGTATTAGAAGTGCTTTGAGTTGATCTGTTTTTAAAGAGAACATTTTTGTGCTAATGTGTCTATATTGTTTTATAATTTTGGAGAAAAAAACACCTCAGAGGCAGGACCGTGCGACTGTAAGCGCGACAGATTATAGGTTCGATTCTCACTCCAGGAAATGTAAAATATTAGTATTGTCATTTCCTGGGTTTGGTAACAAGGCTAAGCGCGGCGTTGGGTTCCGCCACTCAGCAAGCATTGTCTCAATTCGGTGGAAAGTGGAGACGGAGTGCTATATGCGGGATACAGCGTTAAGCTAAAAAAAGATTTTTACTGGATTAACCAATTTCGATGATTTTTTTTTATATGATAGCTAATGCTTTTTGCATTGTCCCATTTTGATTTAGTTAAGATCTGATGGATAGTGTTTGAGTTATTCTTAATAATTTAACTTTTTAGTGCGTTTTATTTGAAGTCGGTTTTCTTTGCTTGTTGAAATCTAATTTATGTAAATACTTAGTCCCTATAAAATAGTTAAATATATGTAAAGGAAATAAAAAAATCCATTTCCTGGAGTCAAATCAAACCTACAACCTGTCGCGTTTACAGTCGCACTTTTCACTTATATTAATATTAATATTTTATCAAAATAAGAAATCAATAATCAAATAAAATTT
Organism: Philaethria dido; assembly: GCA_033558755.1. Lineage (NCBI taxonomy): Eukaryota > Metazoa > Arthropoda > Insecta > Lepidoptera > Nymphalidae > Philaethria > Philaethria dido. Next base: position 5,841 of record JAKGSA010002210.1, read on the forward strand.
ACAACAAAAGTTATAATCGTAATAATTATAGTTATAATCTCAATGCATTTTGTACTTGCTATGTGTTAATAATACGCAGAGAGAACCTAGTGTTGAGACACTCCGTTCTCCACTCTCTGCCTAAATTTTGATCTGCAGTAGAATAATCTAAACGTTGGAATAAGTCATTTATAAATATTTTTAGTACAAATAAAAAATATTGGAAGAACTCTCTGCTTCCTATTTATTACTTATTTTTTAGCTTTAGCTTTTTAAAACATTCCATTCTCCGCTTTCTGTTTAATTCCGGTCTAGATAACTTTACAGTCGAATATATATTTTTTTAACTTCACGCTGTAACCCGCATATAGCACTTTTCACTTATATTAATATTAATATTTTATCAAAATAAGAAATCTATTATCAAATAAAATTTACAACAAAAGTTCTATTCGTAATAATTATAGTTATAATTATTACGAATAACTCAAAAACTTAAATATGGCCACATCAAAAGCACTCACTATAATATAAAAAAAATAATCATAAAACTGGTTCAACCAATAAAAAGTTATGCGGTAACACACATAAAAAAATATTATTGTTACAAATATTTTTTTAAATCGGTTAAAATCGATGTAAATACATATTTTTACAAGCGTTTTGTTTAATTCATATTACTGGTGTCCCCGTGGATTGCGTAGTAACGTATATGTCATTTTAAATAAACATAGATGTCATACCATGGTAGTGTGTGTAACATTTATTTTATTAATTTAATATACTTTTTATGCATTATTTAAAAAAAATATTCGCATTCTGCACTCCTTTTCTATATAAACTATAAGTGTGCCGAGTTTCGTACTCCTAATAATATAAATTCCGTACTTTTCGTAAAAAGGGATCCAAAGTTTTTGCTTCACGTACGAGTATTTATATACAGATATAATACCTGTCTGCTTAAGTTATAATTTGACCGAGTAAGGTTCAAATATTTCTGAGTTAAATATTTATATATACTATTTTTAATATTTAATATTATATAACGCCTGTCGTGGCGTGGGTTCGATTCCCACTCCAGGAAATGTAAAAGTTTAGTATTTTCATTTCTTGGGTTTGGTAAATTGGGAAACGGAGTGTCTTAACACAAGGTTCCCTCTGCCTACACTGCTATATGGTGGAAACAGTGTGAACCTATGTATGTATGTATGTATGTATTTTTAATATTAGAAATACAAAAAAGAAGGCGCAGGGAGGTAGGTAGAGATTAAATGTATCTATACAAAACTTTATAATGAGACGGGCTACACGTAGTCACGTTTATAAAGATTTTTTTGTAACATATAGAGAATAAATTCCTTAACAATTTATAAATTCACTATATGGGTGCGTATCGCGTTGCAGAGAGAGGAATCTGGAGAGTGCCTGGGACTTACGATCCAACGTGTAGGTTTTAGAGGCCTTTTTAAAGTGTACATTAACATTTACATTCCGAGCTCTTCCTTCCTTTTTTTTAGTTTCATCACGCTGTATCCCGCACATAGCAGGGTAGGCAGAGGGAACCAGAGACCCTAGTGTTAAGACACTCCGTTCTCTTTTAACACATCCTCTTCACCTGATCAAATTTGAAAAAATCCTACTAATATCATATTCGCAATACGTGCTGCAAATGAACTGATAAATGTTCTAGAAAGGCCGAGATAAACAAAAATATGGTCGATTTCAACTGAACATATTCTCTTTTATTTATACTATTTACACACTAGTTTTTGAAACTAGTTCTTGTTACTGTTTCCGTGTTATTTACATTAGGTAAAGAATATATCATTTTTTAGCATTCTTTTTTGGTGAAAGAGAGCTAGTGGTAAAACACTCCGTTCCTATTCTGCCTGAATTCATGACATAGCGAATAGCGGACTTTAACGCTGTGTTTGGTCTTATCACTGCAGAGAAAAGAAAATAATTCAAATATTCCCCCGAATGGAAATCGAACCCACAACCAACGTGTTTCCAATATTAATCAATCTACACTATAAATATAGTAAGCAAATCGTTCGACATTTACAGGGCAGGAAGTTAATTCGTCACACACCGGTTCGCCGTGAAAGCCTCCGCTCAGAAAAATGCCAATCTAATAATGGATTTAAGTATCAATTTACGTAGCAACAGGATATCATACTTACCTAAAAGGGGTTCCCTCTTTTAACCGACTTCCCAAAAACAAGGGTTCTCAAATCGAATGTTTTTTTTATGTGTTACCGCATAAATTTTTACTGGAGGAACTAATTTCGATGTTTTTTTTTTATATAATAGCTATTGCTTCTGATGTCGTCTCATTCAAATTTAGTGAAGATCTGATGAGAAGTTTTTGAGTTATTCGTAATAATTTTACTTTTTTGTGCATTTTATTTATTTGGAGTCGAATTTCATTTCTTTTAAATTTTTAACTATTGTCTGCACAATACAATATTAGCGGGGCGTTACTAAAGACGTTTAATTCTATAACTTTTAATTATATTTTCGCGTATATTCAGACGCGAATAGAATAAAATCATCAAAATTTGGTTGACCCACTAAAAAGCTATCTGGTAACTCGCAAAAATACATAAAAAGTACAATTGAATGAATAACATCTTCCTTTTTTGAAGTCGGTTAAAAACATAAATTTTAACAGAAAATGTATTGTTCTTTTAGATTTTTAAATAAATTCATACAAATTCAATTTTTTTTAATTTTTTAGCTTCACGCTGTATCCCACACATAGCAGCGTAGGCAGAGGGAACCTGAGAACCGAGTGTTAAGACATTCCATCTTCTTAACATATCCTCACTTTCCACCGAAATGAGGCATTGCGTGCTGTGTGGCGGGACTCAACGCCGCAATTATTGTCAATTTAAATTCAATTCTAATTTTTGTGTTAAGATATCGTAATATAGTAAGTAACAGTAAAAAGTAACTGCAGTGCAGAACAAAAATTTTAATCAAAGCCTTATTTTCATCAGGATCTGATAAGAAAGCATGAGATTTCAATTTTAAAATCTGTTGTGGGCGGTTTTCATCTGATGCCAAACAAAGGCGAGGTCGTTCACACAAAAAATCTTGTCACGGGCAGACAGATAAACGTTGGTCTCTCGTTATCATTCTAAAGACTACGCTTTGTAGAGTTTAACAATTTTAGTATCAGAAATGACAATGTTATCGTAGGTATCATTTTTTTTTGTTTACAACAGAATTTGGACCGTAGAAGTATTTTTTTTCTTAGCTTCACGCTGTATCCCGCATATAGCAGTCTCTACTTCAGGCGAAAAACATAGAGTTTTGACACTCTCTAACCTGTATGTAAATTTATTTATCTATATCCCATATATAGCAGGGTAGGCAGAGGGAACCTAGTTTTAAGATACTCCGTTACCCACTTTCCGCCGAATTGAGGCATTGCGAGCTGTGTGACGGAGCTCAACGTGGCGCTTTGCCTTGTTACCAAACCCAGAAAATGAAAATATTAGACTTTTACATTTCCTGGAGTGGAAATCGAACCCACAACCTGTCGCGTTTACAATCGCACGCTTGTACCACTGCACCACAACAGAACTATATTTGAAAATTTTAATAAAAAAATAACGAGTGGAGAACGGATTATCTAGACTTTAGGAATAAAGCAGAAGCTGCTAGTTACAAATTTACTCCATTTTATTCATTATGCCTTACTTTAAAGTCTCTGAAGTAGCTAGGTTTTGTTTTTTTTTAATAATTGTTGATAAAAAGTATCATTTTCCTTATTCTTTTAATACCTCTAATAAAATATGTACAAAGTTTCATGATAACTGGTTGAGTAGTTTTGGCGTGAAAGCGTAACAAACAAACTAACATTCATATTCATAATATTAATTAGAATTGTAGAATTGTAGAAGTAAATACTACTTGTAAAATTTGTTGTTGTTGTTTGTTTTAAGTACATAAGTATATGTACATTAATGTGTTTTTGAATTAAAAATTTTATATGAATATTATTGAATTCACAAATTGTTTTAAAATTGTAGTGAAATCTTTATTGGCGATGTTTTTGTTGTTTAATTTTAAGGTATATTTTTTTATATAAAAAGCTGTTGTTTTCCTATAGTAAATAAATAAATAAATAAAATAAATGGTTGATAAAAACGACAGCTAAAATATGTTTGACTCTCTTAGGAATTAATTGAGACTATCGTAGTGCAGTGGGACAGTTTCTGACAGTAAACATGACGGATGTAAGTTCGTTCTCCGTTCGAGAGAAAGATTATATTTAAATTATTTTCATTTTCTCACTCCACAAGCCTCTGTCTCTACTTCAGGCGAAAAGCCAAGAACATAGAGTTTCGACACTCTCTAACCATATCCTAAAATCCTTATCCTCTGAAGGCCACTGAAGATTCCACTAGGATAGAAGTTCAAGTTGTAATTATAAGTAATATTGAGGGACATTGAGTAATATTGAGTAATTTTAAGTAATGTTAAGTAATATTAAGTATTATTAGTTATAATAAGTAATAACAATATAATACTAAATACTTAAATAATATTAGTAAAAAAAACGCCTGTCGTGGCGCAGAGGCACAAGCGTGCGACTGTAAACGCGGCAGGTTGTGAGTTCGATTCCCACTCCAGGAAATGTAAAATTTTCTCTTCCTGGGTTTGGTAACAAGGAAATGCCTCAATTCGGCGGAAAGTGGAGAACAGAGTTTCCATAACACTACATTCTCAGGTTCCCTCTGCCTACCCTGCTATATGAGGGATACAGTATGAAGCTAAAATATATATATATATATATATATATACACGATTAATTTAATTACATATTTAGGATAACAAATATATTAAGAAACTTACAAAATTTTAATGGTTTCCAAGAGCTAGAATCTTGCTACATTTTACCTCCATTTTCCATTATTTTTCCATTATCAACGCACTGTACTATAAAAGCCAACGCAATATTCTTTAACCAGATATTAGTAACATCTATTGTACGAATTTAAGCATTCCCTTAATAATAACTGAATCTAACATCATGACCATTCAAACGTAAAATTTTCCAATATGGTGAAATTAGAACAAAAAAAATATATAAAACGCTTGCGTACTGACAGACAACGTACAGGCAACACTACTGGCCATAGAAAGATGAAATATATGTAGGCTCCTTGGGGAGTGTAGGGAAGCACTAATAGAGGATTTCTGGTAACATAAAAAAATGGTAGCTAAGTCACGAGAGAGAGAGAGAGGCAAATATATCTTTATTTTTGTTATACTATTTATATATGATATAATAAAACCGTAAAGAAGTGTAATATAAGAAAGATATTTATGAAAAAACAATTTAGGCGGATGTGAAATGGTCATGGAATACGAATCCATGATTTTTATATTTTTTAGCTTCACGCTGTACCCCGCACATAGTAGAGTAGGTAGAGGGAACCTCAGTACCTACTGTTAAGACACTCCGCTCTCTTAAAATTCCGTTCTCCACTTTCGGTTGAATTGAGGCATTGCATGCTGAGTGGCGAAACTCAACGCCACGATTTATCTTGTTCCAGAGCGAGGAAATGAAAATACTACTAAATATAAATTAATATAAATATTTAATATTTTCATTTCCTGTAATGAGAATCGAATTCACAACTTGTCACATTTACAGTCACACGCCAGTGCCTCTGCTATGACTGGCCTCTTCTTTTGAATTTTTGAAATTTTTGTCGATAATTATATATTATACTAGCTTTCCGCCCGCGGCTTCGCCCGCGTGAAGTTCGGTTATATCAGCGATATGATAAGGAGTATCCTATAGTCTCTTCCTGCTCCAGACTATTTGTCAAAATTGGTTATGGTTTTATGTGTCAAAGCAAACAAAGTTAAATCAATCTTACATGATTTTATGTTTGACAATAAGGAACTTCCATCAAATTTTCATCCCCTATTTTCCATATCGCAAAACAAAATGATAGAGGGGGTCCTGTATCATTTTGTTTGCGATCAAAAGTATCCCATGTCCTTTCCCCAAGTTCAAGTTCTATCTTTATACCGAATTTCATCAAAATCGGTCTAGTGGATTAGGCGAAAGCGTAACAGACAGACAGACAGACAGGACAGACAGACAGAGTTTCTTTCGAATTGATACTATTAGGTGGTTGATTTCAAAATTTCTACCAAATCGAGAAAAAATGGAATTTCAGGTTCTATATACCACACAAACAAAACTACAGGATACAGCTAGTCATAAAATCGGTTCAGGGTTCATAGTCACGGGAGAGTGATCCGTCATGCTCTTTTTCTTTCAAAACTCAACAGTAAAGTTTTATAACTTTTTGTAATTTGGGGTGTAATGGCCTCTACATTACTGAAAACGTTGCTAAATACGACTTACGATATTTCTGTTACGTGTTGAATGAAAACGCTCCATAAAGTGCTAAACTAGTCCGGTTTAATATATTTGCGAAATTTTATTATATTAAAGTTGAGCATTTATTTTTGGTGCTACATTTGAGTTTAGGCTATAATTACTAACTTGTTGGGCCCATAACCTATAATTACTAATAAAACGAGCAGTTTTTGTAATGAACACGTTTGTTTTATTTGACAGTTGTAAAACCAGAGACAATACAGAATAGATCATAGATTACCGCCATTGTCTTCCCAACACCTTCGATATCAATAAACAATATAGCTATTTTAACTGACTTCAAAAGCAAGAGGTTATCAATTTGACTGGTGTTTTTTTTTTTGTTATGTGTTGTACATAACATAACATATTTGATTAACCAATTTTGATGATTGTTATTTCTTATATGATAGCTAGTATTTCTTGATATAGTCCTATTTAAATGTAGCTAAGATCTGACAAATAGTTTCTATGCTATCTGATATAGTTACTTTCTAGTCAATTTTATTTCTTTGTTTATTTTTTTTTTTTTTTTTATGGACTGGATGGCAAACGAGCAGAAGGACTGCCTGATGGTAAGTGGTTACCTTCGCTCATGAACATCTACAACACAAGAGATGTACTAGATGCGTTGCCAACCAAAACTTTCTAGGATACAGATGGAAGGGAGGACAATGTGTAGTCCGTTATCGGAACCACCACATTTTGGGAAAGGATGGGTGGAAAGGGGAAAACCTGGCTTACATGCCATCGAACCGGAACACATCATAAGACATTTGGCGGTTTGTCTTTGACATGATAGTGATCGCGAGCCAGACGGAGGACGAACCTCCTACCACCAAATTGTTTAAATTTAATTATTTATTGTTTTTTTTCCAGTAACAGTGAGTTCTTTTTTAAAACTCTGGATCTATGTAGAGTAAATAGTAACTTGCAGACATTATTCCGCAGCTTCGTGTTTTTTCCCACATAGAAGAGTAGATAGAGAGAACTTAGTGTTAAGACACTCGACATTCCGCCCAAAATCGAGTTATTCAGCGATTTATATATAGATAACTAAGCTTTATGTAATATTTCAATTAACTCAAAAACCGATGCTCTTGATGTATATGGGTAATAAATAGTTATCTATTTGTTTATTTATAGAAAAAATAACGACTTACTAGAGCGGAGAAATGAAAATAGTTTAAATATAATCATTTCCCCGAACGGAAATCGAACCCATAACCAATCACGTATATAGTTAGACGCTGTCTTATGCCGCGCAGACTTCTTTCAATTATTTAATTATTTGCAAACAGAATTTTGAGTCTCCTTATTTCATTTACATAGAATGTTTAAAAAGCTAGCAAAAACAAGTCCATTTAAAACAAATTGTAAGCAGCGATTACCACCTTCTTGAAAACAACTTCAGTGGAGCTCTAGTAATCCTTAATGAGATGCTTAATTTGGAACAAAGAGCTAACTTTTACCTTGTTTTTGCGTAAACAATTATTTATCTATATAATTATTTTACTTAATAAAATACATTTACATGCGTTAGAAAAAAAAAAAAAAAGAAAAAAAAAAAAAAAAAAGTCCCGCTGAGCTTCTTGCGCCGGTTCTTCAGGTCTGAGGCATTAAATTTAGTGAACCGTGGTGGTAAATTATTTGACGTTCAAAATGAAGCTTGTAACTTCTTATTTTGAATAAAATTACTTGACTTTTGACTTGACTTTGAGAGTGTCTTTTTTTTTTTTTTATATATTTATCTTCTGGATCAATACGGACACGTGGTCCGTAACTTTGTGGTCAACTTTCACTATACGAGTATTTTCATATCACTTAATCCGCTGTTTAGAAAATATATATTTTTTCCAAAGAGAGTCCAAGTATTTAGTTTTTTTTACCTCAAGCTGTATCCCAGTATATAGCAGAGTAGGCAGAGGGAACCTGAGAACCTGGTGTTAAGACACCCGTTCCCCTGCCTCTTCCGCCGAATTGAGGCATTTCGTGCCGAGTGTCGGAACTCAACGCCGCCGCGCTTTTCCTTGTTACCAAACCCAAATAAAAATTTTACACTTCCTGGAGTAGGAATCGAACTCACAACCTGTCTTATACTAATTAATACTTAAAATTCGCGAAAATCAAATAACTTATTATTCTAAATAATAGTATTTACTAGTTGTAGGTTCTGATGCTCATTCAGTGATCGGGATTATATTTAAATTACTTTTTCTTTGGTGGTAGGAGGCTCTGTCCTCCGTCTGGCTCAAGTGACCAATTATCATGTCAAAGACGAACTGCCAAATATCTTATCATGTGTTCCGTTCGATGGCATGTAAGCCAGGTTTTCCGTATTCCCATCCATCCTTCCTAAATGTGGTGGTTCTGAGAACGGAATACTACGTTGTCCTCCTTCCATCTGTATCCTCTAGGTTATAAACATCTACAACATCTCTGGTGTTGTAGATGTTCATGGCTAGTTGTATCCACTTACCATCAGGTGGTCCTTCTGCCTGTTTGCCATCCGTTGTTATCCATAAAAAAAAAAAAATTATGTCCAAATCTTCAGTCCAGTAAGTCAAGCTTACATACAGAACCTCAACCATATTTGGTTATATATGGTTCTAAATATTTTTTTTATCCTAAGTATGAAAATAATATTATAAAAAAAAATATTATAACTCTGTAATGAAATTTACTAACTGATTCAATTTAATATAACTGGAAGGCTCTAAATTACTTTCCCTTTTTTCTAATGAGTTTTTAACAAAGACAACTTGTTCAGACAATAAATTTAATAATTGTTTGAAAATGTTGTTTTTTAATAGATGTAGAGATATTCTAGCTTTTAGGTCTAACGCCTGTCGTAGCGCAGAGGCACAAACGTGCGACTGTAAACTCGACGGGTTGTGGGTTCGATTCCCACTCTAGAAAATGAAGTATTTTCATCATTCGGGTTTGGTAACAAGGCAAATGGCGGCGTAAAGTTCCGCCACTCAGCACGCAATGCCTCAATTTGGCGGAAAGCGTGGAACGGAAATGTTGAAAGAGAACGGAGTGTCTTAACACTAGGTTCTCTGGTTCCGTCTGCTTACCCCGCTATGCGGGATACAGCGTGAAGTTGAAAAAAAAACAAATGTAGGTATTCAATTCGACTGTATATTTTTTATGTGTGTTACCGCAGAAGTCTTTACTAGAAGAACTAATTTCGATTATTTTTTTTATATGATAGCTAGTGCTTATGATGTGATCTCATTTAAATTTGATTTGACGAATAGGTAAAGTCAATCGTAATGAATTTACTTCCCAGTACATTTTATTTGAAATTGGTTTCTTTTTTTTTGTTTAAACCTTAATTATTACAAGTAAAATATTTGTCATATTTTTTTCATTTCGTTCTAATTACAAATCTCACAACATACATACATACGCTATGTATCATACACGCTGTATCCCGCTTATAGCAGAGGGAAACTAGTGTTAAGACACTCCGTATCAACTTTCCGTCGAATTGAGGCATTGCGTGTTGAGTGGCGGAACTCAACGCCGCGGTTTGCCTTTTTACCAAACCCAAGAAATGAAAATACTAAATTTTTCATTTCCTGGAGTGGGCATCGAACCCACAACCTGTCGCTTTTGCAATCGCACACTTGTGCCTCGGCGCCACGACAGGCGTTTCAAGATATTGCGTGTTTAAAGTCAGGCTCTACTGCACCATGATGGCCTGTTATACTAAAATTTTGTATATAGGTGTGGTTATTGTTAAATATACCATATTACTACTGTTTCTCTATAATTGTAAGATAATAAGCATTACAATCATATATCATTAAAAGGAAACTCATGTTATTTTCATAATCATTTTAAATGCCTCAATTCGTTTTTTTTTTATGGATAACGGATGGCAAACGAGCAGAAGGACCACCTGATGGTAAGTGGTCATCTTCGTCCATGGACATTTACATCACCAGAGATGTTGTAGATGCGTTGCAAACCTAGAAGATACAGATGGAAGGGGAGGACAATGTAGTTATCCGCTATCGGAACATCTACATTTTGGGGAAAGGGTGAGTGGGGAAGCAGTGTTACACTTTACACGTAACAGAAATCTTAAGATAACAGAGTGTCTTAACACTAGGTTCTCAGTTTCCTTCTGCCTACCCTGCTATATGGGGGATACAGTGAGAAGCTGTTTCAAATGAAAAAAATCCTAATATGGAAAACAAAATATATATAAAACATAGAAATAAACAAAATTATGTAAAATGTGAAGTCCATCGTGGCGCAGTTAGTAAATGCGGTCGGTTGTGGATTCGAATCCCACTCGGGGGTTGAATATATGTTAATTAAAATTATTTTCATTTTCACGCTCTAGCTAGACTAAAGTGTAGCGTTCAACATGACGTTGTTCAATGGGTATACTATCTTATAGAAATACATATTAATAGCCACTTCAAACTGTAATTAAAAAAAAAATCCAAAGAGTTCGTAATACGATTATTAAGAGGACAATTAAATCTGTCAAAATTCAAAGTTCAAAATTATTTTTGTGAAAAAAAATACAACTTTTACTTAATTAAAACATGGCAATACAGAGTGATGTAACTAAGCAAAGATTTTTTGTCAATCTTTATATAAATACGTGAAGCAAATCTTTGTACACCTTTTTTACGAAAATTACGCGGACGGCGGAGCATGAAACTTGGCACACTTATAATTTATATAGAGAAGGAATGCAGAATGATAATATAATTTTAAAATAATGCATAAAAAATATATTAAATTAATGAAACAAATATTACACACACTACCATGGTTTGACATCCATGTTTATATAAAGTGACATATACGTTGCTAGGCAACGCGTTGTTAACGCGTCAACGAGGACACCATCTTATAGAAATACATATTAATGGCCACTTCAAATTATAATTAAAAAAAAATATTTCGAAAGAGTTCGTAATACAATTAGAGGACAATTAAATCTGTCAAAACATTTATGTCAAATTTCATTAACAAAAGAGTTATATTTGTGAAAAAATACAACTTTTACTTAATTAAAATATGGCGAAAAAGAGTGACGTAACTAAACAAAGTGTTTTCGTCAATAATACATACAATCCAGCTGAGTGTCCGTACAAGGAGTTTAAAGATAACGAACTTTCTCCTGACTTTTGGGGAATGGTAATTTAAAATATTTACTTAATTAGTTACGTAATCGCGAATTGAATGTATGAATATGTATGAATGAATGTAGAGACTATTGTGGTACAGTAAGACAGCAATAAGACACGATTGGTTGTGGATTCGATTCCCACTTGAGGCAATCATTATATATATATATTTTAACTTCACGCTGTATCCCACTTATAGCAGGGTAGGCAGAGGAAACCTGAGAACCTAGTGTTAAGACACTCCGTTCTCTTACAACAATTCCGTTCCCCACTTTCTGCCAAATTGAGGCATTGCATGTTGAGTGGCGGAACACAACGCCGCGCTTTGCGCTTGCTTTACCAAACCTAAGAAATGAAAATACTAAATTTTACATTTCCTGGAGTGGGAATCGAACCCACATCCTGTCTCGTTTACAGTCGCACGCTTGTGCCTCTGCGCCACGACAGGCGTTTAAAACACATAAAAAATACAGTCAAATTGATAACCACCTACATTTTTGAAATCGGCCAAGTAACACTTTTCTTCAGGGTCCTCAAGCGTTCCGAGGAAGCCATACCATAAGTAAGATTTCAAAATCAACTGCAGACTTCACATGGGTGGATGAACAGGCCCAACCGTTACCAAGATCTGCCAGACAATATCTGCACAGTTGGGTGCGAGCTGAGGAACTGGCGCTGAACCGGTGGAACGCTGAAGTGGTTATTTTTGAGGTATTTTAGCCTCATTATGTTCTTTCAAGATTAATTCATACTATGTACAAAAAATCACATTCCCACTTTCCGCCGAATTGAGGCATTGAGTGGCGGAACTAAACGCCGCGCTTTGCCTTGTTGCCAAACCCAGAAAATAAAAAAATCCATTCCCTAAAAATCGAATCGAACCCACGCACGCTTGTGCCTCTTCGCAACGACAGGCATTATATTTAATATTTAATTTACATAAAAAAGTGTAATAAAATATTTAAACCAACCACAGTGCATGTGCATAGAGCTTTAATGGCAGTATCCAATGAACTGTTCATTAATATAAAGTTTAATAACAACAATAGAGGTCATCGTAGGGCGTTGCGTGCTGAGTGGCGGAACTCAACACCTTACTTTTGCCTTGTTACCAAACCCAGGAAATGAAAAATTCCATTTCCTGGAGTGGGAATGGAACCCCCAACCTGTCACGTTTACAGTCGCATGCTTATGCCTCTGCGCCACGACAGGCGTTAAAATAAATACAAGAAACTACTAAAAAAAGGAATTTTCCACCAGATGGAAATATTCTTGTTTATTTTCTCAAATCTCAAACATATTTCGTATTCATAAGATACTTGTAAGTTCTTCCCAACACTGATACAACCTTGTTCGGTTTTAAAATTGGAAAAGAATTTCAATATAAGAAGCTTCCATGAATCTTGATATCAAAAATGAGCGTGGCTTGCGATTTTTATACCATAATATAATTGTGAGACTTTTTTTTTTTTACCTTCATGCTGTATCCGGCATATAGCGGGGTAGACAGAGGGAACCAGAGAATCTAGTGCTAAGGCACTCCATTCTGTTTCAACAATTCCGTTACCCACTTTCCGCCGAATTAAGGCATTGCGTGTTGAGTGGTGGAACTCAACGCTGCGCTTTGCCTTGTTACCAAACCCAAGAAATGAAAATACTAAATTTTACATTTCCTAGAATGGGAATCGAACCCACATTGTGAGACTTAATCATTAAAATTTTAACTGACAAAGAAAACAGCGTTCAAGTACAATGCACTAAGTTCAAATATTTCGAACTAGTGTCCCCGTATATGCGTTAATAACGCATTGCGTAGTGACGTATATGTCACTTTGTATAAACATGGATGTTAAACCATGGTAGTGTGTGTAACATTTAATTTATTAATTTAATATACTTTTTATGCCATATTTAAAACAAATATTAACATTCTGCACTCCTTCTCTATATAAACTATAAGTGTGCCAAGTTTCATGCTCCTCCGTCCGCGTAATTTTCGTAAAAAGGGATCCAAAGTTTTTGCTTCACGTATTTATATATAGACCACATTAGAAGCACAATCAAATCATGCTTCTCATTAATCTGTCAAAAAATAAGCGATCGTAATTTTTATTTTGTAACTAACGTAACGCCTGTCATGGCGCAGAGGCACAAGGAAGTATACACGACAGGTTGTGGGTTCGATTCCCACTCCAGGAAATGTAAAATTTAGTATTTTCATTTCTTGGGTTTGGTAACAAGGCAAAGCCCGGCGTTGAGTTCCGCCACTCAACCCTCAATGCCTCAATTCGGCGGAAAGTGGGGAACGGAATTGTTGAAAGAGAATGCAGTGTCTTAACACTAGGTTCTCTGGTTCCCTCTGATACCCCGCTATATGCGGAATACAGCGTGAAGTTGAAAAAAAAACAAAGAATAAAAAAACATAACGTACATGTAAACCTGACTATTTTTAACTGACTTCGGAAAAAGGAGGAGATTTCTAATATGGCTGCATTTTCATGTCCATTACTGCAGTTTTCACTGGGTGAAACAATTTCGATGATTGTTTTTTATATGATATTAGCTAAAATATACAAAATGCTTGTCACATTGAACTTTAGTTAAGACGTTGACGAGCAGTTTTTGAGTTATTCGTAATAATTTTACTTATTAATGTATTTTACTTGAAGTTTGATTTCTTTTTTTGTTAAAATTTAAATTATTTACAGGAGAATAATGGAGGAAAAATGTCAATAATGGATTACCAGTTGAGTCATGCCCAAGTTATGCTGCGATCATCTTTTTGTAGACGTGTCCTTTCCTTGTGTTATATACTTGAAAGGGTCGATGGGTTAATGGTTAGTATTTTTTTTTAAATAATTTATTACGACGAACGCCTGTCTTGACACAGAGGCACTAGCGTGCGACTGTAAACGCGACAGGTTGTGGATTCGATTCCCACTCCAGGAAATGGATTTTTACATTTCAAATATATAACACATAACTAACTTTTATAGCTTAATTTATTTGTATTCGCATAAATTTGAAGAATTGTTCAGTCGGGTTATTTGTTCTAAAGAAGAAGAAAGAAAGAAATTATAAATAATTATGTGTATTATTCATATAAACAATCATTGATATTAAGGCTATCGTAGCTTCATTGTAGGTTCGATTGCAATCGGAGGAACAATTATAAAATTTAAATTTATATATTACATTATATGTTTATTTATTATTTCTTTATTTTTAATTTATTTAAATTGTTTTCAATTCTCTGCTCTGCTAAGGCGAAACGCAGCGTTGAGTTCCGCCACTTAACACGCAATATTTAGAATTGGGACAAAAAACGGCGAACGGGGTGTCTCAATACTATGATTTTCTTTCTATATCTTCAATGACTTCCCTATCTTGCGAGATAAACCTTATTTTCCTAATTTTAAGTTTATTTTCCTAACTTTCTACTAAGCGTTGGCGTTAATTAGAGATTCCTTTGGAAAAATGTTACTTTATCGAATACCTATAATAGACTACGGGTGAAATGTGAAGAATTTAAATCAAAGGAATTCATTTAGAAATTTTATTGTTAAAGAGTTTTATTGTTGCTAATAGAAATTTTTCATTTGTTACGTGCAGGGGTAGTTGATAGTGGAGATGGATATTAGAGATAGGGACTACTTTATTTAACTTATCTTATACGCTTTATCCCTAGCGGGATAGTCAGAGAGAAAAGAGCACCAAACGCTACGGTCCAAGCATACCTCTTTCGCTTTGTCTACAGTCATTAGTCCTTGTCCTCTTTATACATGGTCCTCGTGCTTTC
>JAKGSA010002211.1:0-22474 GCA_033558755.1 Philaethria dido
TATATACTAGCTTTCCGCCCGCGGCTTCGCCCGCGTGGAATTCGGTTATATCGCGCGACATGGTAAGGAGTAGACTATAGTCTTTCCCAAGGTCTACACTATTCGTCAAAAATGGTTAAGTGGTTTAGGTGTGAAAGTTGTAAACAGTTGAATAATCTTACATGATTTTATGTTTGACAATAAGGAACTTCCATACAAACTTTCATCCCCTATACTTCTACTATTTTTTTCGCAATAAAAAGTATCCTATGTCCTTTTCCAAGTTCAGTTTCTATCTTCATACCGAATTTTATCAAAATCGGTTTAGTGGTTTAGCCGTGGAAGCGTAACAGACAGACAGACAGACAGAGTTACTTTCGCATTTATAATATTAGTAAGGATGTATTTTAATTTTATCGTTTTATATATGCGATGTGGTATATAGCACATATGTTATATTCCCCGTGTACCTTTATAGTAAAGGTTGTAAGAAAATATAAACCGTGTACCTTTATAGTAAAGAAAGTATAAGAAAGAGTAAAATAACTTTAAATACAAATATTCTAATATATAAAATTAAATTATACCGAACAAACCACGTACAATCCTTTGCTTAATATTTGCACTCAAAATACATACATCATTATAAAAGACATTAAATTAAAAAATAAAGCACTCATTAAACATAAAGAAGTGCATTCTGCGGCTATTATTGCAGAGCGCTTTGTACTTCAAAGGAGGACTTTTGTTTGTAATCACAAATTACGTCCTGGCGACAAAAGGATTACCGAGCCTAGCGAGATGCGTACCAAAAAATACGTTGAGACCAGTGAACGGCCAAGAGATATGTACTGACAAAATAAGATAAATGGTAAGTATCGAAATAAAGGTTTGGACATACTAGTGGAATAATCGAAAATAATAATTTTATTAACGCCTGTCGTGGCACAGAGGCACAAGCGTGCGACTGTAAACGCGACAGGTTGTGGGCTCTATTCCCACTCCAGAAAACGTAAAATTATTTTTATTTATTGACTAACTACGACTGTAAATGCGACAGGTTGTGGGTTCGATCCTCACTCCAGGAAATGTAAAATTTAGTATTTTCATTTCTTGGGTTTGGTAACAAGGCAAAGCGCGGCGTTGAGTTCCGCCACTCAACACGCAATGCCTCAATTCGGCGGAAAGTGGGGAACGGAATTGTTGAAAGAGAATGGAGTGCCTTAACACTAGGTTCTCTGGTTCCCTCTGCCTACTCTGCTATATGCGGGATACAGCGTGAAGTTAAAAAAGCGTGGAGTTTGAAGAGTGCCTGGGACTTACGACCCAAGTGTAGGTTTAAGGGACCCTTTTAAAATGCGCACAGTCCGCGCTCCTCTCTCTACCTAACCATATTTTAAAAGATTCTACTAATGCCGTCGTTGTGATAGGTAAAAAATATAGTATTATTATGATAGAAATATTAAATAATTCCAATAATTTATGAGATAAGATTAAATTACGTCCCAGAGTAGTAAGTATTATAAAAGCAAACTATCTATGAATATAAAACAATATTCTTTTTTTTTAACTTCACGCTGTAACCCGCATATAGCAGGGTAGGCAGAGGGAACCAGAGAACTTAGTGATAAGACACTCCATTCTCTTTCAACAATTCCGTTCTCCAATAACAATAAATTAAACATCACTTAAATTATTTGTACCGTATAAGTATGAATATGTAATTGTATTAGTTTTGCTATAATTAAATGCTAATTTTCGCCACAGATTATAACTATACTTACTTAAAAAGAATAATCAATAAACACCTACAACTAATAAGACCTAAACATTTATAATTATTGGATATTCTAACGAAATAAATGATTAAAAACTTTTGTTTTATACGAAATGGTAAAACATTAACTCTTCTATGATGATTATACGCAGTGCAAGCATCAGAAAACAATAGCTGGCGAGTGTTGTTTGAACAAATAATTTTAAACCAGAATACCATAGGCGCGACTAATATATGGCGCAGAGAAGTAAATTAATTGAGGAAGCGACACGAATGCGATCACCATGTTGGAACCACTAAAGGAATTTTAAAATATATAACATATATGTAGTATATGTATAAACATTTTTTTATATAAACACGCACTAATACACCTTTTAACATTTTAAGCTGATACACTAATGGTTTGTTTAAAAATGTCTATCAATTTTTACTATAAAATTGTAAAATACACCGGAAATAGTTGAAATTTTTAAAAGCTACTGTGTTTTTAGTTTATTTAAAGTAAACTAAGCAACGAGTATGCCGCTCCATCTATTTCATTTTAACGTGTTTCAATATAAACATGAGCTTGTAAAAATATCAATGTTGTGTGTATAAATAAATTTCCGTGGAGTAACGCTTCCAGCTTATTTTTGTGAATCTTTGATTGTGCAATATCTTTGGCACCCCCAGGGGAAATAACACACTGTCACGCAGAATATACTGTTCGCTACAATTAGAGATAGCCAGAAATTGTGTAGCCTCTAATCGATCTTATATGGTCATGAATACTTCCCTCTTTGTACTTGTATTTCTAATTTTAGATACCAAATTTTCTGTAACAGGAGTGGGCTCAAACAATGCACTTGTTAATGACTTTTTCATTATGCCATCATATCTCATAATCATTTTTAGTTTATGTGCTATGAAGGAAACAAAGGAAAAGAAAATACAAAAATATTAAGTCGCAAAATATTGCCTTTCATGTTTATGTGCAATTGTACACAGGCATATCTATCACGAGGTATATCATGTGATCATTTTATGTAAACTATTATAATAAAATGATAGTATGTGTAATAGTATAAAACACATTTTTCTATACAATAATACTACATGGTAAAAAATAAATCTAAAAAACAACCACTGAAATAATACAATTTTCTTCAGCAAGCCTCAATTTTCCCATCTCAATTGTCTGAAAACATTTTCCTAGGCCAGCAAGTCGAATTGGCTGCCCACTTTTTTGTCAACACATTTACTGACCGCAGTTAGATGATCACGGTTAAGAGTAATGATCGTAAATGGCAGGAAATTACTGAGGCACCTTATCGTCCGATTCAATAAGACCAATGGACGAGGGAGAGAATAATGAAAGTGCAACTAAAGCTGCTATTCGCTTTATGTCCCTTTAGTGCGCCGTCAATGGAGGTAATTGCCGCTTATTCGAATCTTTCCACGTGGTTAACGTTTCGGGTATTATTATGTTTTATTGGTAACTAAAATAAAAGTAATAGGTTTTATAGTATCGAATATTTATTTTTTTATATATATTTATATAAACTTTCTTTTTGAGGCTCTTGTGGTGCAGGGAGAGAACCTAGGGTTGTAAATATGATGTTTGCCGTCCCCTCCTCTCCTCGATTAAATAATTACATTTTAAACATTATTTTTCTTTATCATACAAAGGACAGAACTGAGGAGAATAAGAATTTCAATGCTAGATTATTTGCCAACCTTGCTACTCGCAATATATTTAGCTATAAATATAGCTTCACGCTCTCTCAGGCAGAGCAGGATAAAAAGGAACTTAGTGTCAGCATACTCTTTTTTCCACTTTTCCCTGAATCTGTGAATGTGAGTTGAGATGGCATGACTCAACGCCGCGCTTTGACTTACCAGAGAGAAGAAATGGGAATAAAAAACCTAAATTTAAAAAGAATTAAGATTAATAGTTACTTTATTTCTTATAATATAGTTAATATGCTGTTAGTTGGTAGATAATAAAAAAATTTAAGATTTCAAAGAAAAAAAATAAGGATTTCACTTGATGTTGCTTGAATTCAACTGAAAATTATAGAAATAAAATTATAGATATATCTACAGAATAGAAAACCCCTATAGATAATGTTAAGGCGCATAGCATGCAACTAAAAGCAAATATGCCAACTAATTGCAATAATTTTCTTTAATTACCCCTTTTATAACAATGTCAGTATAATTGTGTACGCACTTTATAGTCTATCTAAACCTACAGAATTGGCATATAGTATATAAACCTTACAATTTTTTTTTGTTTTTTAATTTCACGCTGTATCCCGCATATAACGGGGTAGGCAGAGGGAACCAGAGAACCTAGTGTTAAGACACTCCATTTTCTTTCAACATTTCCGTTTCCTACTTTCCGCCAAATTGAGGCATTGCGTGTTGAGTGGCGAAACTCAACGTCGCGCTTTGCCTTGTTACCAAACCTAAGAAATGATAATACTAAATTTTACATTTCCTGGAGTGGGAATCGAACCCACAACCTGTCGCGTTTACAGTCGCACGCTTGAGCCTGTGCGCTACGATAGGCGTTGTAAATATAACGTATATATTTTGAGCATTTAGCATCAGAAACAAGGATTTATAGTGTAGACGACATAGACGTTCGCCTCGTTTGCTTGCGACGTTATGTTCCGTCATCTTACGCTCAAAAATTCAGTTTTGGCATTAATATTTTTTTATTTATATTTTAATTATTAACTGGATATAATCCGGAATTTTAGGGATTATTCGTAATAATTTTGCTTTTTTGTATATGATATTTAAAGTCGATTTTCAATTCTTTTTAATCTTAACTTTCAATGAAATTTTACATTGTCAGTGATGGCGTAAACTAAGGCCAACATTTATTTTTAAATTATTATAGTTTATTTAAATATGGTCCGATGCTACAATATAAATCTATATTTAAGTTCTTTATTGTGAATTGGGGACAAATACTCATTATTTTTAAGTGGGTCAATGTTACCTGACGGAAATATATGTCACTAAATTCCTTCACCATCTCGCAAAATAATAAAAATGTTGATCGACAAAAGTATCCTTATTTAGGACTACTATAATAAAAACCTGATTCAAAACGTAAAAACTATGAAAACTTTGTATATTAATTTTAAAAAATAATATATATTTTTTTTCTCACCACTTTTTTAGCAACTAGCAAAGTAGGTAGCGAGAGTAAAGTGACAAGACACTACTTCTCATTTTTCAGTATTATTCTATGTACCAAAGTTTTAATCATCTATGTAAATGGTATATTTCAAGTAAAATATAACTTACTTCTTTATTTTTGTCATGTAAAGGCAGAAAATTAAACACATAACTTTATGATTAATACAAATACGGCACAGTGAATAAGTGGACTTAATATCGTGTAATATTTACTTCTACTTATTTATCATTCATCCCAGCAGTGTTCGTGTGAGGTTTGTATGTCTTTAATTAGTAGGTATACTGTATTTTATGTAAAGTTTTTAAAAAGTCAATGAACTACCGTCCATCGTCTACTCTTCTATAGGATTTATAAATATTGAATTATTTTTTTAGATTTAATTACAATTTCATGATATTATAAATAAAACAATAAAATATTGATTCTCTATCTAAATATATAAGAGATTAATAAAATAATATAATAAACTGATCACATTTATTGGAAATTCATTGAAATGGCCTATCTAATACGCTTTGATTAGTATAACAAAGTAGCGTATATTAAGCGCTACGCATTACGCACATTGGATTGCTTACGGCTGTTTGCATCGCATACAAACCATTAACGTATTACACCTGTAGGAATGGAATAAAAGTCGATATATGGATGTCGGGAACGAATTTAACCTTCTATAAAACGTGCAAAGAATAAGTTAAGCCGCGTCTTAAAGCAACATTTGTTCGTAAAATGCGTGACGAAATTTTTGTTGCGGGACAAATTTTTCCGATCACTCTTGTACTCGAATCGACACTTAGCATCCCTTTTTCGACAATTTCACGAGCTTTTTACATGAATTCGAACGGTATTATAAATTGCTACGCTGTTTTATTTTAAAGTGGAAGGGAATTTTCTTCTGTAAGTGTATTATTGATTTACTTTTTATTCAGTATTCTTGTTATGAGCAAATACGATTATTTGCAATACGAAAGCTTGTTATATTTATTTGAATTAGCTTTTATAATATTTTCATTTAAATATTTTATATTTTTGAAACGAGGTATAATTTAAACGGCTGTAGCTTACTTCAACTAAGACTTCGCCATAGTGGTGAAATAGGACGTCGTCTGGCTGAAACGATGATGTTTGATTTCTACTATGGGAAGTGTTCATATTCAAATTATTGTCATTTTCCCGCTCTGAAAATACAAAGTAATATCTAGAGTTCAGGCGGAAGACGGCGGACGGAGTGTCATGACACTAGGTTCTCTCTATTATCGTAAAATTTCTAAAATATAATTGATAAAAAGTATGCTGTAATTTCAATCTAAAATCTGGGTTTTTCTTTTTTTTTTTGAGATATATGAAAAATTAAGAACTATACCTTTATAAAGTTACCGATGATGATAGTACTGTAATTAGATACAATTTAAATTCATTGATTCAAATACTTTCGTTAGTCATTCAACATGCAATGGTTTTTGGTTCAAATCCAAATTCATTATAGTTAATACTTTAAATATATAGTACTATGTCTTCTAATATATGTACGAGAAAATATCTACCATATACATATTTAGTAAAAATAATAAACTTCTCATAATGTCCCTTAATGATAGTGCTGTTTCTTAAAGGCAATTTTGCCTCTAACCGTCGTGTAAGAACTAACAGCCACCAAAGGAACGTCGGTTGATTAGGTCGGGGTGAAATGGCCGCGTTCGCTATAAACATTTTTGGGTAAACGCAATATCATGTCGTTACGGTAATAGAACGATCCAAACACTGACGGTATTGCATCGTTTTTTATTTTTGTCTATATTGTGATATAATATATAAAGATTTTTTACGCCATAGAAGTTTAGTTGTTAATTGAACGGTGTTTGTAGGTACAAATTTTAACTACATAGATTCTAGTACTATTTAGGGAAATGCCACAGCAGGAATTGTTCCTAAAAATAAAAGATAATGTTTTAGGTATCTATATATCACTGATTATCTTATTCCACAAAACGCAAAAATTTTGATACGATGAATAATTATAAAATGTAAGAAATAATTATAACAAAATATTTGTTTAACGCCTGTCGTGGCACAGAGGCACAAGCGTGCGACTGTAAACGCGACAAGTTGTGGGCTCTATTCGTGGGAATAGAGCCCACAACTTGTCGCGTTTGTAACCTGTAACCAAACCCAATAAATGAAAATAATTTTACATTTCCTGGAGTGGCTCCAGGAAATGTAAAATTATTTTCATTTATTGGGTTTGGTTACAAGGTAAAGCGCGGCGTTGAGTTCCGCCACATAGCACGCAATGCCTCAATTCGGCGGAAAGTGAGAACGGAGTGTCTTAACACCAGGTTCTCAGGTATATATGCGGGACACAGTGTGAAGCTAAAATTTATTTAAGATATTTATAATAAATTAAATAATAAAAACATAGAGGTAAGACACTCTATTCTTAAGTTCCCATATAAAAATAGTAATATTCACCGGGAATCGAATCTACAAACATCACACTTATAGTAAGACCCTGTCCCGCTACGCTACGATGGTCTCTTTTATTAATCATCTTTTAATATTAATAACTGTCGTAATCTAAAATTAAAATTAAATGTAATACCAGAGATTATGCTGACTGACAATTAATATACATTAATGTTTTAATTACACGTTCCGGAAATGATACAAAAACTTAATTGAGAATTTACGTTTTTCTCAGTGACCTTAAATTCTAAAACATAATAAATATTTATTTAGGTACTAGCTTTTTCTCACGGTTTCACTCGCGTGGTCAATGGCATTCCATACTAGTGTAAAGTGCGTTTATGCGTTAATATGAAGATTTTGAAGTAGCTGTATTTTCAAATATTTTGACAAGCAGTCATGTCTGCCAAATTATTTTTTAATGAAAAATATCCTAAGTTCTTATACCTCTTGTCTTAATATCTCTAAGAACATGTGTACAAAGTTTAATTATAAATGGTTGAGTAGCTTTGGCTTGAAAGCATAACATACATTTACATTCACCTTATAGTGTTAGTAGGGATTAAAGACAGTTTTCTATAGACAGATAAAATATTTTTTTTATTAATTCTTTTAATTTCGCTAAAATAATTCTCATTTTGGGTTAAATAAATATGAGAGGGTTTAGTATACAGTGACAAATAATACAAATTCGTTAAGACGCCAGCGTAATGAAGTCCCAAGTTGGCTTATTAAGCTACTGTATTTGAATAACTAGTTGAATAGTTAGACTAATTAAAATTACGTCATCACCCACATAGTAACTTGAATATAGTTTATTTTATTGATCAATTACTTTTTGTGTTTAGTTTGGATTGTCTACAATATTGATTAATACTGACAAAACAGAATATTTATGAACGTATATAAAATATTTTCGTTTTCTAAGACTGACCTGGACTTACTATATTTTGACTTAAGCGTCGATTCTTACTTACTTACTTATTCTTCGTCGAAAAATGGAAAACGGATTGATCTTTTTGATCTCTTATCCTGCATAATTCAAAATATTCGAATAAGCCAAATGCTTAAACATAAAATAAGAAATTTCGTCAAATAAAAAACCCACATCTGTTTCAAACTACAATTTAATTCAGATAGATTTTAACAACTAATTTCACGGGACGGTTCTCTACTCTCTGCTTGAATTTGAGACATTGCATGTCGCGCCTCAACATAGCTCCTTAGCGTATCGAAGCGGTGAATTGAAAATAATTTAAATGTACCATTCTTCTCATAATACAAGCTAATTTTTAAAAAAAATGTATAAAACTGTCGTCCAGAATCCAACCCACACTCCTTAAGTACATAACCAACCAACATCCCTTGTTCCCGAGTTTCTCAAATCTAGTTCGTAAATTGAAATTTTTATACTCAGTAATAAATTACAAATATTGCCTCTGTAGAAAAATTAGAGCAAATTTATTCAAATTAACTAAGTCACTTTTGTTTCTCGAAGACTCTCGCTGATCCTCAATACTACTTAAGAACTTATCTTATTGGTAAATCTAAATTGAATCGTGAGGGGTACTCACTCCATAAAATGCCCCAATGCAAGTAAAGTATCGAAACGTACCATATCTTTACCCCAAGATTCTAATAAAAGATAAAGATAAGGATTTTGTCATCTGATTTATATTCTGGGAGAAGCTTACTTTTTTATAGTTATTTTAATTTTTGTTTATACAGTTGACTTCATTGAAGTGTAGTAGTTGACAAATGTCTGTCTCTACATGACCTTTACGAGTTCGTTTCCATTCGAATTATATTTTAAGTTTCGAGTATGTATCCGGTATCTTTAAAACTATAACACCTATATTATTTATTGTACTTAAAAATTATATAGGGAAGACTAATAAAATTATTAGTATAATGTTGATACGCAAAGGTGAATCTCTAACAAAAGATCTATCTACTTCGTGAAATTTTACATTATCTATAGTTTACTATTGATAATTTTAAACAAATCTATATATAAATACGTGAAGCAAATACTTTGGATCCCTTTTTACGAAGACTAAGCGGACGCAGGAGCATGAAACTTGGCGCACTTATAGTTTATATTGAGAAGGAGTGCAGAATGCTAATTTATTTTTTAAATAATGCATAAAAAGTATATTAAATTAATAAAATAAATGTTACACACACTACCATGGTATGACATCTATGTTTATAGAAAAAAATATACTACGGGGACAAGCATATGCATTTACGGGGACACTAAGTCGCTTAAATTACCATTTAGTGGTATTCTTAATAAAAATAGATATTTTTTTAAGCTAAATTAGGCAAGATGCGACGTGGGTTTCGATTGCCACCGCTAAACCACACGATATCTTTAAATTTTACTCTCTCAATTTTCAGTTTCCCGCGGTTTCATCCGTCTCCTATAGGGGAAGACATTAAAAATTAAAAATTAAAAACCCTATATTTTAAATATCTGCATATTTGTTTCAATCTAATAATACAAAATCTCAACTGACCAATAGTATGAGTTACGAATAGCGAAGTACAGTGTAAGAGCATTACAGGCAAGTTCAATACAAAGCTCAACGTCCCTCATCATTTGTTACAGTCACCGCGTAAGATGAAAGCTGGATACAAAATGTAGCGCTTCACGACTCACTAGCCGATACGTCTTGTACAGTTAGAATAAAAATTAATATTTCTTACATTCCTTTTCTTTAGGCTTTTAAAGGTAATCTAAGTATAATATATTTAGTTTTTTAACTTACTTCAAACAAGGAGAAGGCTCAGAATTCTAGTAGTAGTTTTTGAGTTATTCGTAATAAGTTTTAGGTAAACTTTCTAGTGTATTTTATTTAAAATCAGTTTTCTTTTTTGTGAAAATCTTAATTATTTCTAGGTTAAAATGGTACATCTATTAATATACTTTTTGGTCTATTTTTTTATTAAAAATACAAATTTGAACCCTTAATCATGAATGTACATACAACGGACTGACATCACAATGATGATGGTACAATTTTGTTTTTATAAAAGTACATAAAATAAAGCAAATAAAGTTGTTTGTATAGCATGACGACACTAATAATTTGTAACAAGTAAGCTAGCTTATTGACTTTCTTTACAAAACATTTTACTATTTCTGCTAAATATAACTCTTAAAATATATCTTAAATTTCTATTTATACTTTTGTAAAACTGAATATTACAATTATTAGGTTAAAAAAATGGAAAAAAAAATAAATTTATTTAATATTTCACTGATATCATTTTTGCAATGGCTGTCTCCAAGTACATCGCGATGTCGTATCGATATCCGTTCCATTATTGTCCGGATAAAACTTAGATTTGATTCCAAACTTGTGTGGTACAACAAAAGACTTTATTTGCTACTTTATGGTTAAACTCCACAAAGAAGCTGATGAAGTAACTTTTTAATAACTTTCACGTTATCTATTCTTGCTTTTTGAACAAAGTTTTTGCAACCAAGTAGAATTGCTGGCAGTATGCCTTTTGATTGATAGCAGCTTACTGTAGCCTTAGATTTATTTTCTCTTTAATCCCTAATGCATTTAAATATTATTACTTTTGTAATTTTTAAAATTTTATTGAATTCTGTAGAGACCGTCTTAACACAGTAGGACAGCATCTGACGTTAAATCTTGTTAGTAATGGGTTCGATTCCCACTAGATGAAAAATTACAGTCCGATAAAACTCCGCAGCTCAATATGTGATCCTTCAAATTCGGGTGTAAAGTGAAGAACGGAGAAAACAAAGATAATTTAATTGTGACATCCTCAAATTGCTTATGTTAATTCAGAACTAATCTATATTATTCGGAATATTAAAAATATTTTGTCTAGTAAAACGTAATTGTGCGATTCTTTAACATAAAACTTGAGATCACTTATAATAACATATATGTATATACACTTTCACCCAAGTGGGAATCGAACTCAAAAAATACCCTTATTTTTTATCCGCATGTAGGCAATATAAAGCATGTTATTTTTTAAGATAAGAACCCATTAATGTCCAATAATGGTGTATCTTTATGACAACATAACACATCGTTCAATTCCACTTTATGACTAATATTATTTTAACTTTGCTTTATCTTCTTATTTTTGGGACTATTTGATCAAAAATATCACTTAATTGTGTATATAGAAAGTCACTTAAAATATTTGAGGAGAAATATTTTTATAAGGAGATTTGAGTTTGTCTTATTTAACTTTTATTAATATAAATTTCAGATAACATTTTGATCGGATAGAATTTACTTATTAATTTTTATTTTTTTACTTCACGCTGTAACCCGCATATAGCAGGGTAGGCAGAGGGAACCAGAGAACCTAGTGTTAAGACACTTCATTCTCTTTCAACAACTCCGTTCCCCACTTTCCGCCGAATTGAGGCATTGCGTGTTGAGTGGCGGATTTCAACGCCGCGCTTTGCCTTGTTACCAAACCCAAGAAATGAAAATACTAAATTTTACATTTCCTGGAGTGGGAATCGAACCCACAACCTGTAGCGTTTACAGTCGCACGTTTGTGCCTCTGCGCCACGTCTTAAATTCATTAAAAAATTAAGAATAAAATTTGGTTCTAGAAAGAAAATGTCCATTATACTGATCAACTTTTGCTGAGATGCCGTTTCAATATGATCTAAATAAAAAATATTGTAGATCAACAAAAAATATAATAAGTTCCAAAAATTAAAGTGATAAAGAAATAAACCGATAATCATACAAATTTTAAAAATAAACAAAGGTCTTATAAATTATTTTTTCGTAAATATATTCAAGTAAAAATTCCAAAGAGATTTAACCTCAATAATACTTTCATTACCTTTTTTATAACTATACTTTCACTTTTTCAGACAAAAAAATATTATTATTTACGCATACGATACGTTATTAAGTAAAAATATTTTACAAAACTTATTTCGTGTAACGCGTTATAGTAATAATCTAGTAAATCCTAAAAGATATTTATTATAATAAACCTTAATACTTTCAGTAATACAATACATATTTTACAAACATTGTTAGGGATTTGGTTCCATTTCACCGCCGGGAAAGATAGAATAAAACCATTCTCTAAAGTTTAGGTTTTTTCGTCGCACTTTCGGGGCAACGACGAAACATCCCCTAGGAAATATCAAACCATCCCTCAGCGTTCGTTTGCTCCTGTCACATTTTCCATTTATTTTACTGTATCCATGATTTAAGCTGATAAATTGTAAAATTGTGATTTAAACCTTTTTGTAGAGGCCATCCCGGCTCAGTGGGACAATGTCTGACTGTTAATACATTTGGTTGCGGGTTAGATTCCCTTGAGGAGGAATGATTATATATAAAACTATTATAATTTCTTCGCTCTGGTAGGATTAAGCGTGGCGTTGAGTTCCACCACTTATCACTCAATGTCCTTAAATTCGGGCAGGAAGCGACGAACGAAGTGCCTTGAAATTAGGTTCATTCTGACCTACCAGGATATGGTATGTGGGATAAATCGTGAAGCTGCAAAAGTATCCCTCTTTATAAATTTTTACATAGTGACATAGCATTGAGTTCTACACTTTGCAGTAATTTAAAGC
This sequence comes from Philaethria dido, assembly GCA_033558755.1. NCBI lineage: Eukaryota > Metazoa > Arthropoda > Insecta > Lepidoptera > Nymphalidae > Philaethria > Philaethria dido. The sequence goes on from JAKGSA010002211.1 coordinate 13,027, forward strand.
ATCGTGCACAGTAGCAACGTACGTCAATCTTTGTTTAAGCAGATCTTACAAACGCTTGTATTTAAATATAACAAATTCCCATGTGGGATTTAAACTCACAACGTGACTCAAATTCGTTTCAAGTACTTTGCGATGATGCGCTTTTTCTTTCTTATCTATCTGTATATAAATACGTGAAGCAAAAACTTTGCATCCCTTTTTACGAAAATTAAGTAGACAGAGAAGAATGAAACTTGGTACATTTATAGTTTCTACAGCGAAGGAATGCGCAATGATAATATCTTTTTAAAATAATGCATAAAAAATATATTAAATTAACAAAATAAATGTTACACACACTACCGTGGCTTAACATCCATGTTTAAAGTGACATATACATACATTGCTAAAAACAACGCGTTGTTAACGCGTCAACGGGGACACTAGTATCTATAATAAGGCGTTGTGTGATGATTACAGTGTTTTTAAAATAAAGTAAATTAAATATATATGATTGCCTAAGCCATGCACAACATGCCAAGTACTGCATATATTAATATAACCATACACCGAAGATATCACTTAGTTATGACGTTATTTCGCGATTATGGAAATCGATATTTCACTTGTAAAAATATAATTATATTTTTCTTTGAAACAAAGGACTTGTTATTACGTATATGGGTACGTTCTAAACAACAGACTATAAAATTTTTGTCAAATAAAATAGTTTGTTTGAAAAGAAACAGCAGTAATTGAATACGTCTAAAAAGAGTATTATTTTTGGAGACAAAGAAAGATATTTAGAGGCAAATACCCTTTGTTAGTGAGAGCATAAGATAAAGCAATATTTTCTCTTGAATAATAAAAAACTTTTTGCCTACAGTTAAGTTCAAGGGCCGTGGCCTTAATGTCGATGGCGTAGTACAATAATTGTAATTCTCATTTTTACTTGCGACTTGTGCTCATTTTTGTCTTTTTGAAATTTAATATTTTCTACTTACATTATTTGAAATAACTGAACTTTTTCTGGCTTTCAACGTAATCAAAGTATCTAAGTTTGACTATAAATATATTTTATGGAACAATCTATACTTTTATACTGAGTTTGAACATGTAATTATAACTCAATTCTTTTTTCCTTTTTTTTTTTTTAACTTCACGCTGTAACCCGCATATAGCAGGGTAGGAAGAGGGAACCTGAGAACCTAGTGTTAAGACACTCCGTTCTCTTACAACAATTCCGTTCCCCATTTTCTGCCGAATTGAGGCATTGCGTGTTGAGTGGCGGAACTCAACGCCGCGCGTTGTTTTTGTTACCAAACCCAGAAAATGAAAATACTTACATTTGCTGGAATGGGAATCGAACCCACAACCTGTCGCGTTTAAAGTCGCACGCTTGTGCCTCTGCGCCACGACAGGCGTATAACTCAAAATTAATTTATAAATAAAATAAAATTTCTAACAAAAAAAAATATAGTATATATTAGTATATAGTACTTATTTTATACAATACAACGGTTTATATTTATCCTTTTTTAGGTCACACGATAATCTTCTAAAGCTGTCTGTTCCTAGAATTTTAGATCCATTTACTACTTACAGTTACAAAAAATTCAGCCAACGTATTTATATTTCATTTAAAACGACAAAATGAGACCAAAAATATAGTTGATAACTTATTCAACAAAGTAACTTAGTAGAACGCTAACACCATTACACTGTTAGCTTAAGCAATTTACCATAAATAGATCTAGTTTACATTATTCGGGTTTTCCATTTTAATAAAAACAGCTGCGAAATAAAATTCATTCATTCATAACACGAAGCCACAAGTCACTCAAAAGAATTTGAGGTTATTTTTCTCATTTCAAATTCTCGGTAGACGACTAGAATCGTAAAAAGCGGATTATACTCGGTGCTCGCGTGGCGGATAGAATTCGTGAGATAGAGCCGAGTTGGCAATATGCTTGCTTTATTTACTCGTAGCCACTAAGCTGCATATAATGAAAACGCACTGTCGTGTTAGGCGTCAGGCGTCAAGTAAAAATTGTGCAGCTGTACTAATAGGTTTTGATACTTGTATGTTTTTTATAATTTTTATATTTTAATTTTACTTCACGTTTTGGAAGGTCAATAGAGGGATTGTAATAACATATTTATTGTGATGCAACGTTATATATGAAAATGGGTAAATCATAAAAATATAAGCGTTAGAGGCCATTGGACAGCCATCTGACTGTAAACCCAATTGGCTATGGCTAATTGTAGGCTATGAAGGAAAATATAGAGACAATATCTAAATTATTTCTGTTTCTCTGCTCTGGTAAGATTAAGCGTGGCGTTAAGTTCCGCTACTCTCTGCTCTGCTTTTTTTTTAACTTCACGCTGTACCCTGCATGTAGCGGAGTAGACAGAGGGAATCAGAGAACCTAGTGTTAAGACACTCCATTCTCTTTCAACATTTCCGTTCCCCACTTTCCGCCAAATTGAGGCATTGCGTGTTGAGTGACGGAACTCAACGTCGCGCTTTGCCTTGTTACCAAACCCAAAAAATGAAAATACTAAATTTTACATTTCCTGGAGTGAGAATCGAACCCACGTTGTCGGGTTAATTTTACGTAATTCACAGTGGTTCGATTTTTAGCACAAAATGAAGAACAAAATATTTTAATACTAGGTCTCTTTAATTAACCTGCTATGCGGAAAAAGTGTGAAATTGTGAAAAAAAAGGAGTCCTTCCAAGTAACATTAATTTTAACTTGCCACATAATGGACAAACTTAATGTGGGCGACTCCAACTTCTAAGGCAGTTTTTAAATTTTAAATTAGAGCACACAAATAAAATATTATTTTTGTTTTAACCTTCTTGTCATTGAAACATCTTCAAGTAAATTATAAAAAAACATAGCTGATTACAAATAAATGATATTATTCGCATATTAGAAATTATTTAGCGAATGACTTACTTTTATTGATAATGTTAATAATGAACAAACATTTCCAATTCCTCAAGCAACACAGTTTTATTTAACCTTTTTATCTGTTTCAGCTTATTAATATTTTTTCATTGTTTTCAATACAGTTCGTGAGAACTAAATTGAATTTTATATCGAGTTTATGCTTTCCGTGATTGCAATTATGACAAATTGGGTTAGCAATTTATATTTTAAAGAATTTTTGTCCTGCATTTGTATTATTTTGTTCTGTATTCCTACTATGATTCTGTTCTCTTCGCTATAATAGGTATTGTTTTGCTAATATTAAATTGGTCTTATAGACCACATTTCAAATTTATATCGAATATTTCCCCACAAATAATTAATATTCTGATAGAAATTAATTAAGTCTCCTTTAATTGTTTGATTGTGGAGTTATCTATTCTGAACGCAATATCTACAAAGCAACACAAATTACTATTGGCATTCATATATAAAATATGCGATACTATTAACTATAGCTGTGAAATTAAGGTCGAATATTGGAAACGCCCGATGTGTGTAATATATTAAATTTGGCTGGCAATTGTGCGTGTGGGTTGTTTGGTTAAGTAATTGTAGTAAATGCATAATTCTCATCCTCATTTGAGTTAAAACTTGTTAGTGACGCATACAATATAAACTATAAGCTATAATTATGAATTTACACTATTGATAATGATAATTTATTAACAATATATGTACATAAACTTTGTTTAAAGTTCAAAGCTCAGCAAGTTCAAATCTTATAAGGAAAATATTGTGAGTATATTACAGTATTATTTTCTAAAATCCTTTAAGTTATGAATGGGTATTAAAAACATGACTACTTTAGATGGTAATTTTATCGGGAAAATAGAAAATTTATGCAGTAAGCTACTTTGAAATACTTGACATTGAACTTAAGTACAATTATAAAAATCTATAGTTTTGAATTAAAATTATCTATTAACTTTTATTATCTGTTGATAACTATTTTATTTCTAAAAATCCTTCCATTATATAAATTTTATATGTAGTGAAACTTAAATTTGCAAAAAAGCAAGGCTAATCTTGTCTTAAAACTAGACAAATGAACCATAAAGACGTTTAAATACTAAGAATGTATATTATTATTTCCTCCCACGTATGAAGAAGACAGGAGTAATTAATCGTCACCTAAGTTAATTTTAATCATAATAATTTAATTATAACTTCTTTTTTTACCTTCGCTATGTACTCCGCTCATAGCAGAATAAGCAGAGAGAACCAAAGTACAGAACTAGTCACAGAAGTGTTAAGACACTCCGTTCTCTTTTAACATTTCCGTTCCCGACTTTCCGCCGAACTTCTTTTAACTTCTATTAAAAAAATATGTTAAGTGGAAAACAAAATGTTTTAATGTTATTTACTATTTACTATAAGCAAAATTTTATTTAATTTTATTCGTTTTAAATATTTTTAAGTATCAAATATATTTTTTTCGCTGCACATAGCAGTCTGACGTTACTTATCCGTACAAGTCTTGTCACCCGTCACGCGATCTCTCCCCAGTTCGGGAGTTCTGGCGCTTTTCCCGTTTCTATTCAAAATCATCCTTACATGCTTCCTAATTGAATTAAAAGATATTGCAATAATACTCAAAGATATTAAAGTAGATAAATAAATTGCCAGAAATTTATTTATAAAGTATAAAGTAATTATTTAAGTATGAAACGTTTCTGGGCATATACAAGTATATCTGTATAGGAGTATATATATGTAAAAAGCACAACTAATTATATTAAAAGAATGTAGTTTTTCCTGTAGATTGTATTTACTATTATTAATTAACCTTGTATATCCAACAAATAAATATTTATGTGGTAATATTACATGTCTTTTGAAGCAACCATTATCTTATAACTATAAAAAAGAACTTTCTTTGTCATATATTGTTAGATATGTACATGTTATTTTATATTAAAAAAAAAAAAAAAAAAAAAAAAAAAAAATAGTCCCGCTGAGTTTCTTACGCCGGTTCTTCTCAGGTCTGAGGCATTAAATTTAGTGAACCGGTGGTAAATTATTTGACGTTCAAAAAATTAAGCTTGTAACTTCTTATTTTGAATAAAATTATTTGACTTTGACTTTGACTTTATTAAATACAAACTCATAGTGTTAAAATAACTAGCAATACAAGTTTTATGCACACTAAATCAGCTGTAGTTATTTCGTCAGACTGCTTGGAGGCAACTATTTCGGGGCATCGACTCATATCTGCTGCTATAAAAATGTTTTATGTTAGTGGCTAATAAATGACATCAGCAAATTCAGTAAGACAATATGAGAGGCGCTCTATGCATTCGTTTCCTCCTTTTATTTCCTCCCCTTACAATGATTGTTTCGCTAGAGAACGAGGGCGCCAAGCCGTCGCGATCGCTTTGGCAGCCGTTTCCTACAATATACCCTTGTTTTGTTAAGATTTGCCACTGTTTATACCGTAAATGTATTCTTAATTGGATTGGGTCATCTAAACAACGATAAAACGTTTCAAATTCTTACTATTGTATGATGGTATAACGCAATCAGTTCCGTGCAAACTTTTCATCCATCTCGGCGTCTAGCCGTGACTGTGCCCGATTGTTTCTCTGCGATGTTTCAAATCTCCCCATTGTTTGAATTTTCCTTTGTGAGCTCACGCGAGATTGGTTTTACTCTTTTACGCCACCTAAAGTTATTGTTCTAAGGCCACATGCCATTACTCAAAGTTATATATCACACAAATGCAAGCACTTAGTGCGATGGGGCGGACGTAAGTGTTTTCCGTCAAATCGATTCTCGTTTTGATTCTCATAATATTATAACGTATGTGTGAAGTTTTGATCGATACATAGACAAACATTTTCACTTTCAGTCATAGTTTAGATGTAAACAAATGGATTAAATGCCTAAAGCATTTTGATGTGCTGATCTTTAAGAGGGCGCGGAATCAAATGCGCTGCGTTTGATATTTTCTATATGGAATTATGATTGTAATCCTTCTTAATTAGGCCAAATAATGTAGCATATAGCTAAATTGTTATATTATAATGTATAAATTACCTGTTTTGGCTATTATATTAATTACTCGTATATCTTTTAATTTTACTGATGATTCAAGACAAATAGTTAAATGTATAAGATGGTTACAAATTAAGAAGTAACTTTTTATAAATATTCTGCAGCAAAATGTAGAAATTGCCTAAGAAATGAGGATAAATGGATAAGATTTGATAAAATGTTCATATATTTAAAATATACGCAGATGTTTGTTAGTATGGTTATAGACAAAGTGCGGCGTCGGGTTTGGCAAATTAACAATAACTCCTAGAGGTTATTAGCTATTACGTTTTCTTTGTACCTGCATATAGCTAGTATAGTCAAAGAAAGTAAATAATAAGATAACAAAAACATAAAAATATATATCATTCAACATTTATAAATATAATTGAAAATAGCACGAACACATAAAACGAATAAAAATGAAAATAGTAATTGAAAATAAAGCTTTCAAGTAAATACAAAATTACGTTATAATGAAACATCGTTATAAAATAAAAATTTCTTAAATATATTTTTCTAAAAGACATAAGTAGGCCTGAAAAATATTTAAAATTTTCATATGTGCCTTTAGAAAAAAATATCGTGTAACCTTTAGTTACAAAAATCCATCTGAACGTCAAAAGAAAGAAAATATCTCTAATTTCTTCCCCGATGTTTGCTTACGGTGGTTAAGCTGCATCTAATGAAATCCCCTGTCAGGATGTCCTTGCACTAGATTGTAGTACGACTGTATATTTTTGAAACTCAACGTAATTTTACGCTTTGACTTAGTTTTATAATATTTTATCAATGATTTTTTTACAAAATTGAATAAAAAGATTAAATGTTCCATGGTTCATCTACGTTCGCATTTACATAAATAATTGTATACCTAAGTGAGTAGTAAATGTGATTAGTGGGTTCGATTCCCATTTGTAGAAAAAATAATTTTAGTTGTTTTGTTGAGGTTCTCAACATCTTTAAACGAGCAGAAAATAAATATTTTACTGACTTATAAAATCACTCTATAAAATATTTATAGTTTCATTAGTAGTTTTCATCAAAGCTCAAGATTCAATGATTCATGTATATTTGGTTGACAGGAACATTTGGATTTGAGTAGGTATTTGGTCCTATATCGGTCTTAGCTCGTTGCAGGGTGTTATTCTGATCACGAACATGAGAATCTCGTATATTAAAAACAAATGTGTAATAATGGCCACGTCAAACACATGAATAGATTTTCCTTTGGTTTTGTAAGTTCGTAGAATTTTATAATATTTAATAGATTATTGTGTTTGTGAAGGATTTTCAATAAAGAATTTTAGTAAATTTGTACCTGCCATCACATACAAAAACATCAAAATATATTTAATTTTTCTGTAGTTCACCTTTCAAATATACGATTTTATTTGTTAAATTTTTCAGTTTAATCACTTTAAATATAATATTTAATATTATAATTTAAAATTATATCCGAATTTCTTCTTATCGTGACTAAATTTTCCAAATGCTGTATGTAATTTTACGTCGGTTTTTCATCTATAGAGTAAATCGTGAACACTTTAAATCGTATGAAATTATCGCACACTACTCACTATCTTTGTGGACCCCGAACAATAGGACGTTTCAGCCTAGTGGACATCTAACGCTTGACCAATTTTCTTTTGTGAATACCCACGATTGACGAATCGAGGTATTCAGAAGGTTTTGATTGAGCCACTTTTTGGGAAATGCATTGATTTCACCCACTTCACTGAACATTAGGGGGTGCGAACGTTTGTATAGTTTGTGATATATAGTTCTTTCTTTTATATTATCTTCATTTCATGTACCATAAATAATTCGGTAGCGTTTCATTGTTGTAATAATCTTTATGAATGTGGAAAATGATTCATACGTTTGTTTATAAAAGATAAATAAACTAATAAATATAAGATTAATGAAGTCGTCATTTATAATCTGAAGTAAGTTTTATTCTGTCATTTTTTTTTTCATGAGTTAGATTACATCCACGGGCTCGCACTTGCCCGTGCCTTTTGTTTCTTTTTTTTAACACATCGTTTTTTTTGACACTCCGTTCTCCACTTTCCGCCGAATTTAAATTATTTTTTGACTCAGATTTTAGTATTTGATTAATTCATATTTTTTATCTTCCCATATCAACCACATTTTACTGGATTGTCAAAGAGAACAAGTAATAACTTTGTCCTCCCCCTTTTACATGTTTTAGTGATATTTCATATTGGGTGACAGTATCTAACGCAGAATGTTGTCTAATCAGATAGAAAAAAAACATCAATATCATTAATGTAAGTACATAAATATTTAATTTATTTGATTTTATATACATATGTTATATTGTATTTAGTACTATAATTTCAGCATGATTGTATGATTCGATACAACGGATAATAATAAGAAGCTATATAGGATCAAGTTAATATGAAATCGAAGAACAGCAATTTTAACATATATTTTTTTAACGTTAAAACAAGCAAAAATACTTTTTAATATAACAAATATTATTAACAAAAAATGCGTAAACGGGTAAAAGGGATAATCATAAAACAAATAGAGTTAAATATGTACTCATAGTATAAGAAAGGAAGTCTAATTTTCCAGTAATGTAACCGTGTATATTTACTTCCATGGCTTTGTTCTTCTATCCGCGAATTAAGCGCGATACACCAAATGATTTATACCACGCTCATCCCCGTTTATTTACGGCCCGTACCGTAGAATAATTACATGGCCGTAAATGTAAAAAGGGATTACCCTATAATGATTGCGGTTGCTAATTGCAAGGAGAATGAAAACACCTTGGCAAACTAATTCACGCTTGAAACGTATTTGGTTATGTAACCGTTTTATACAATATTTGTATTTATATTTAAAGTGGCATGAGATATCACTTTAATTTGCATGGTCTTGTATAGGATTCTTTTTTTTTTGGATAAAAATTTGGCAAGAATGGGTAGAATTTGATTATAACCAATAATTGCGGTTTTAAAATCGATTTTTGTATGTAAAATTTGAGCTTTGTGTTTGAAACGCAATAACCTTTATCCATATTATCCTTCCTCTCTATCTTTTTAGGTTATATTACTTTGATTTCCACTCTCGAGGGAGATATTTCGTTGACTCCTTTTCTCTCTCCAAATGCGTGAAAATCATGTCAAACAAATTAATATTATTTTATATAATTATATTATTTTATACAATTCGAAATGCGTGTATTTTTTTCTTGTTATACAATTATTTAGTTATACTATTATTATTAATTCATTTTCTTTACTAAGTCTTAAGACATCCTCCTTCTGGCTCTTGAAGTTTAGTATTGCTATTTATATGTGAGATATTAATTCGATTTTTATTCAAACACCTGTCGTGGTGCAGAGGCACAAGCGTGCGACTGTAAACGCGACAGGTTGTGGGTTCGATTCCCA
>JAKGSA010002212.1:0-22453 GCA_033558755.1 Philaethria dido
ACAACGTACATCGCATCGCTTTGAGAAAAATGCATTAAATTGAATAAATATTCCGTCTCTACATTCCGCCCAATTGAAGTATTGCGTATTGATGAGGTGGAACCTCAACGCCGCGCTTTTGCCTTGTTATTAAACCACAATATTATAAAAGAACACACTTGCACTTTTACACATATACGCTATATGTATGCCAATTTCATACCCTTGCCTTTCTCGCATAATTTTAATGAAAAGGCATCCAAAGATTTTTTCCTTCAAAGTGTCTAGTATTTACTTGACAGGTGACAAGTTTTCTATGTTTGTATTTAATAATACATTTATCGTCAAAAACTCAAATATACCTATTAATCAGTCACGAAAACTCTGGCCTGTCAGGCGCAGAGGCACAAGTGTGCGTGACTTAAAGGACAGGTTAGGGGTCTGGATTCCACTCCATTTCCAGTAAATGAAATATTTTCTATTTTCTGGGTTTGGTAACAAGGCAGTAGCACAGTTGTTGAGTTCCGCCACTCAACACGCAATGCCTGGAATCTGGTGGAAAGTGGAGAATCTGATTTGTTGAAAGAGAACGGAGTGTCTTAACATCTATGCTCTCAGGTTCTCTGCCGTACCCTGATATATGTGCAGATGTCTGTGAAATCTCTCGGCAATTAAAAAATTGCGAACAAATTACTAAAACAAAAATGTCGAGCAAAACAAACACTTTTTGGTTGTACTAAGATTTTATAAAAAAAGAAACCACTTTAAATAAAATACACCTAAACCCAAATTATTATTATTACGAATAACCTCATAAAAATTACTCGTCAGATCATAACTAAATTTAGATAAGACTACATAAAAAAGCACTAGCTATCTTGTAAAAAAAATAATCAAAATGAATCACCCAGCCAAAAATTATAATGAAACAGACATAAAAAAATCTTTAACTTCACGCTGTAAACCGTATATAGCAGGGTAGACAGAGAGAACCAGAGAACCTAGTATTAAGACACTCCATTCTCTTTAACAACTGTTCCTACTTTCCGCTGAATTGAGGCATTGTGTTGGAGTGGCGGAACCTGCACCGCACTTTGCCTTTGTTACCAAGAGAATCTCTTTTAAAGTTTGTTAAAAATGGGCTGACATCAACTAAAATGCATTAGAATGCTTCAAGGAACATATGAAAAAGGAAAGATGAAAATCTAAGTCTGCTAGAGGAAAATTACACAAAATATCTGTACTGGGTACGAAAGAATTTAATTTTTTTTTTTTTTTTTTTTTTTTTTTTTTTTTTTTTATATGCCGGATGCAAACTATATGAAGGACTGCCTGATGGTAAGTGGTTATCTTTCTGCCCATGAACATCTACAACACAAGAGATGTGCCTAGATGCTGCCAACCTAGAGGATACTGATGAAAGGGAGTGATAATGTAGTAGTCCATATCGAACCAATTACATTTTGGGGAAGGATGGGTGGGAGAGGGGAAAATCTGGGCTTTTCTTACATGCCATCGAACCGAAATACATCACAAGATATATGTCTGTCTTTGACATGATAGTGGTCGCGAGCCAGACGGAGGACGAACCTCTTACCACCAAACGAACAGAAAGGCTTATTTATAGAAAGGTTATTGAAAGCGCCCTACCTTGCAAGAGGAACTAAAGTTTTCCCATACAAAAAATGCTTCGATAACGGTATGAATGTGTTTTGTCACAAGTTTTCGTGACTGCCCAACACCAGTTCTTAATTATGGCGCTTGAGTGGAAAATCATCAAAATTAGTTCACCTTTTTTTTAATCTCACGCTGTATCCCATATAGCAGGGTAGGTAGAGGGGAAGCTGAGAACCTAGTGTTAAGACACCCGTTCTCTTACAACAATTGTTCCCACTTTCCGCCGAATTGAGGAATTTCGTGCCGAGTGGCGGAAACCCCAACGCCGCGCTTTGTTTTGTTATTAAATCCCAGGAAATGAAAATATGTTAGTATTTTCATTTCGTTTTCCTGAGTGGAATCGAACCCACAACTCCGTCCTGCTTGCAGTCAGTAGTTTGTGCCTCTGCGCCAATGATAGGCGTTACCTAATAAAAGGAATACAGTAAAATACATAAAAAACGATAGAACTGATCTTTTTTTTGAAGTCGGCCAAAAATAATATATATTTGACTATCAACATATTCACGATACGGATATACAATCTTAACAGTGAAGGAACTTAAGTGACGCGATGACTAACACTTGAACGAGTCGATTTTCTCTCTCTGCCGTAACTCCGCAAGATTGCTAAAACTATTAATTGATTGAATACTACACGTAGTTATCGTAACAACTAGAAAGTTTGTACATTTGTTCGGTTTTTGAAGATTTTGGAAGATGTGGGAAGATTGATATCATTTTTGCAGATATTCTCATCAATAGTTTTAGTGATAGAGTCCACGATAGAGCTAGCGACGGAGCTAGTGACTGATATCATATGTTCATCACGATTATTGTGATATCAGAGTGCTAAAATATAAATCTCCTGATAGTTAACATACAGATGTCATCATGAACGGCAGTGACAAGTTACTCTGTGTGTCTGATGAAATGATTATATTAAGGTTAAAATGCTGATTGAGTGATCATAAACTTCCTGAGACGATTTGGCAGCCTGTCGTGGCGCAGAGGCAGTGGGTTCGATTTCACTCCAGGAAATGTAAAATTCTAGTATTTTCCGACACTCTACCACGCCTAGAATTTGCGGAAAGTGGTGAACAGAAATGTTGAAAGAAATGGAATGTCTTAATACTATTCCTGGTTCCTGTTTACCCTCCTGCTATTCTCCCTACTCTGCCCGCTATATGTGGATATAGTGAAGTTAAAAAAAGAAAAGAAAATATTTTTATTTGGGGGTTGTGAGTTCGTGGTGTCCTGAGGTAAACTAGATTCTGTCTGGATTATCCTGCTGTGCGTGATATGATTTCGCTATGGGATAAAAACTAACCTATATGTACCCTCCAGACTCTAAGCTATTACTATGCCAAAATTCATTCATTTCGTCATAGTTTTTGGTGCGATGCGCGTTCAAATACATACAGACAGACAGACAAAATTTACCGATTCGTTTTTTCACTTCTATTAACGATAGCATAATAAAATACCCAATTGATATTTTTCTAAAATTTTTTCATGTACAGAAATAACTTTTCTGTTTCTTTATTATATATGGATAAGAAGTTACATGCTTCATCTTTTGAATCGTTAAATAATTTAACACCAGTTCACTAAATTTAATTCCTCAGACCTGAGAAGAACTGGCGCAAGAAACTCCTCGGCGGGACATTTTTTTTATTTCATTCGTCAAATGCTCTACATCTGTCAACTGCAAAACGTATAAGAGAGTGATGTATTTCTGGACGAGGTATTCATATATATCTATATATATATATATATGCATATATATATATATATATATATATATATATATATATATATATGATTTCATGTCCAAATATTGCAACTTTTCCAAATTTCGACCAAATAATATAATATCCAATTAAGATAAAAAAGATTTATTTATTATTTTTAATGAAATAATCACATATAGTACTTCATTAGTGGGAAGATTTCTATTTCCAACAAAACAATAGCTAAATCAAAATAATATTCATAAACAAAACGCATTTATCATGAAACATTTGAATGTGTAGACGTACGCATTGCTACAATTTTACGTAGAACACCTATGATTGACATTTGCTGTACGTATTGTATTGCTTTAAGTAATGCATATCCTCCATAACCTGAGTAACTTATGACAACCTATGTATCCCAAATTAATATTATCAATGTGAATGTAAGTTTGCTTGTTACGCATTCAAGCTCTCAACTACTAAACCGATTATCACATGAAACTTTACGCATATTCTTGAGATATTAAAAGTGACACAAAGATACTTTTTATTAAATAAAAATTTTAAATGGTCAGACATTATTGTTTGTTGGGTTAGGAATTTGAAAATGAAGTTGGTCTCAAAACTTTCATAAGGAACGCATATACGGGTCGATTTCACGTCCACCAATGTAATATGTAAAAACATTGATTTTGAAATAACATCTTTATTTACATAGATGTCCGAGTACTAATAATTTGACGTTGTGTTTATATCACATCTTTAAATAGGATGCAGCCAACAATTTCACTAAGTATTTATTATTTATGAGATAATGAAAAAAAAACGATGTATTTTTCATTAGAGTCACCGGTGCTTTGATGTGGTTGGAAAAAAATATTTAAAGTAAAACATTCTGGAACTATATGTAATTTTGATTATAAATATAGAGTATTAGCCATAAAGTCAAGTATCACAATATGTTATAGATTCCAGTGACAAATGTCTGCAAATTAGTAGGTAATCATGACTTCAGAAGTTCTCTTCATCTAATCGGAGTCGCATTTGCTCAGTACAATATCTAAATAGCTTAGTTATTTACTTCAGAGTGATAAACATAAACTTGTTTGTTAAAATATTAAAAAGAAAATAAAAAAAAATTATTAGTTTAATATGTTTGTATATAACATTTTTGTGAGATTTTGAATCCAGATCATTTTGTTATATATCCATACTTTCTACTTTTTTCGACTGGGAGCGTGGCGTCTCCTGTAATCCGGCTGCTCGAGGTCGGGCTCCGGAGGATATTTGGAGGTCGGGAGCCCTGGCGCTGCGTGGTCCATATGTTGACTGGACGTCCACACTAAGCTCCGGTGTTACATGGACCCCGGAGGAGTCCGGGGCAGGTTTCACTAAGGAGGCGAACCGGGCCAGGGGGAAACCCAGCAGCCAAAAGTCCCCGCATCGGGTAGTGTAGTGGGATAGCGGCTGAGTATGCGCAGTGACAGCCTGACCAATACAACCAGACCCGTTCCCTTTTTTTGCCATTTATTAAATAAGTGTTTCATGTTTATTTTGAATTTACTGTATAAATGTTAATGTATAGTTTTATGTCGTTGTATTCTGAGGTTACACCTAAGATGTCACACACGCGATCAAAGGAGTTTAGTGTCAACTCTGTGACGCAAGTTATAGGTATACCTTATTTTCTAAGTATTATTTCCAATACAATATAAATGATAACTACATATCTAACTATCACACAATAAAAAATCATCAGAATTATACACCAGGAAATAGTTATGCGCACACATTACAAGAATAACCTGAGAACCTCTCCTTTTTGTAGTCGGTTAAACGATTAGGCATACAAACACATTTTAACAGTTAAATCTCTGTTTTTATTCAACGATGTAATTTATACTATTTTAATAAGAGGTGCTGTTAATAATAATAAATACATATTTACTATCCAGCTCTTTATTATGTAAAGTTTTTGTGATTCTTTAAAATAATACACATAATCTACAAATCACTGCTGTAATGGTATATTCTTAATTGGACTGATAAAAATATATAGAATAGAAAAAATACACCCAGCCACGATAGTTTAATGGTAGTTTATTGTACAAACATAGTTGGGCTACTTCCATATTTCAGTTTTATAACTATAAAATAACTAAGAATGTGAAGAATGAAAGTCTGTCTCGGCGCAGAGGGCACAAGCGCGCGGACTGTAAACACGACAGGTTGTCGGGTCTGATCCCAATTGCGAAATGTGCTAGCATTTTCTACTTCCTGGGTTTGGTAACGCGCGCGGCGTTGAGTTCCGCTACACCAACACGCAAATGCCCCAATCTGGCGGAAAGTGGGGAATGGAACTGTAGTAAGAGAACGTGAGTGTCTCTGACACCAGGTTCTCAGGTTCTCTAGCTCACCCTGCTATATGCGGGATACAGCGTGAAGTTAAAAAAAACCAAGAATAACTGCCTGCGTGCAGCAGATAAAGTCCAAATCACAATCTGCCAGAGCTAATAGTAGTTTCCCATATAGCAGACAATGCTGACTGTTTAAAAATGTATCTACAAGTGGCCTACTTAAATTAATAATTTTACTCATATATTAAAGGCAATATATAAATTTTGGGTGGCAAATAAAACCACGCATTTAAATAATAGATTTAATATTAACAAATAAGGTTACTATTTTTATAAACAATTCTAAGTATGTAATGTAATACGTATGTAGACGCTTTTAAATAAAATTATACACATTTTACAATCAGAGATTTTAAGAGTTATTAGATAATTTTATCAAGTGAATAGACAACAATTGGCAAGTGGATAATACTTATAAGATCCTTCTCATGGACATTTACAACACCAGAGGAGTTGTAAATCCGCCGCCGACCCAGTGTTCAGATGGGAGGGGAGTGACAATGTAGTGGCTGCGGCAGTTCAGCCATTGAACCGCCACATCTCCCCCAGGATGCCCCTTCTCAGAAAGGATGATTGGGAATAGGGAAAACTATCCTTCTGCTACATAATAATAAAGTCGTCGAGTCACTACGAAAGCGGAGAAATGAGTCACTAAGCAAGCGGAGAGTCAAGTCACTTGGCATGCGGAGAGTTAAGACACTAAGCACGCGGAGAATTTAATCACCAGGCTAGCGGAGAGAGATGAGGCACCGTGCCAAGCGGAGAGTTGAATCACTATGATAGCAGAGAGCGCTAAAGCTCACACAAAAAAAGCCGCTAACCAATGTATTTTAAATGGCAACATTGTTACTAAATGCTAATTACATATATTGTGTCATACTCTGGAGTTGTGAAAAGGCTGGAAAAAGATTTATTGTAAGTAACAAATACCCGCTTTCGCCCAATGTCGTTCATCTCTACCGGTGCCACCTAAAGCAGTCATTGTTTCCGCGAATTTCACTCATTCCACTTCCTCCTTGTCTCTAGTTTTCCATGCGTTGATCGATACAGGCCTCAAGCGATGCTTGGATTATCCTCTAGGAATCTCTCTATAATCTACTAAAAGATCTCGGCCTGTCCAGAACTATAATCAATTCATTTCTAGCATATATTATGAAGAAGGTATTAGTTTCTACTAAGTGCAATCTTTACAAATTTGGTTAGGTAAAGAGTAGAGATTTTTAATTTTTTTATCAATCTAAATTATTTTATCTTTACATATATAATTTAAATTATAATTATTTTCCTATATCCTTCGCTCTGGTAAAAAAGCGCAGCGTTTTATTCTGCCACTCGACATGCAATGTCTGGATTTCAGACTTAAAGGAAAAAAAAAGTTCTTGACAATAGTTTCTCTCGAGAAAAATAAAGAAGTTGAAAAAATAAAAGAAATGTATATTATATAGTTTTTATCGATATATTAATATATCGATACTTTACAACAATCGTTTTAGCAAAATCGTCTATCGGGTTTTGGCAGATTGCTTCTTATCTTTGTGTTACAACTGTCATTGTCTGCTGTCTTGTCATTTTTTAGTTTTGATAATTTGAATTTATTTTTAAACTTTATTTTCATGTGGTATGTTTTGTCACTCTTTTCTTAATAACCATATAATTTATCGCCCTAATTGTAATGATGTACAATATTTAATGGGTACATTAATATTTGTAATCCAGAGAAATAAAAACTGATAACCAGTGTCAAGTTAGTATGTTTCTTTTATAGTTTTATAAATTTCTAACTTAGTTGTATTATTACTTAAATAAATGATGAAATATGTGTAGTGTAATTTAATTTAAAAAAAGTGAATATAGCCATTGTAACATTTAATTTAGCTTAGTACAATAAAATTTAAATATATTATTAGCAACTATTTACAACTAAGAGATATGTAAAACATTAAATCTGTTACTATCTAGAACTGAATAGAATACTTTCTATTCAGTAAAAAGTTAAGGAAACCAACAATCTATATAACAAAATAATATATAAAAAACATTTGCATTAATGAGTGACTGACAGACAACATACTGGATACTATTTGTTCTTTTTTTTATTGTTTTGTTTGTTTTGTATGTGCAGATTACAGAGCGTCAATATGACCAGTCAGACATCTTTCAGTTTCAAAACACACACAACGAACCAAACTTGTAAGTTGTAATAATAAACTCTAATTCTAAATGTATAATTGTTTCATTTATAATATCTATATACATAAAAACATTTAAGTTTCAATTCAACTGTAGCTTTTGTGTGTACCACATAATATTTTATCATTATATGTGTATCATGTGGGTGAATCAACTTTGATTATTCTTTTTTAAATGATAAGTAAATTTTATTGACTACTTTTGGAGTTAATCGTAACAATTGTACTTTTTAGTGAATTTTATTATATAAATCTTTAATAACGCCTGTTGTGGTGCAGCGGCACAAGTGTGCGACTGTAAACAGACAGGTTGTCAGGTTGTGGGTTCGATTCCCACTCCAGGAAATTGAATTTTTCATTTCTTGGGTTTGTAACAAAGGCAAATCGCGGCGTTGAGTTCCGCCAAGCAGCATGCAATGCTTCAATTCAGCAGAAGGTGTGGAACGAAGTGTCTTAACACTAGGTTCCCTCTGCCTACCCTGCCATATGAACGGGATACAGCGTGAAGCTATTTATGTTTGTATGTTTGTAAATATTTAATATTTTTATTCCCTGGAATGGGAATAGAACCCACAACCAGTCACATGCACAGTACAGTTATTTAAAGTCAAACCAACTTCAAACTATTTTAATTAAAATGTAAACTTTTTTAAAATAATAACATAGGCTTTATATAATTTTCATAGTAATATAAAATTACATTATTGTTGTTATAGGGTCTGACTATAAAAGCCATTGGTTGTGGGTTCGATTCCCACTCGGGGGAGTTTTCAATATTAAATTATTTTTATTTAAAAAAAAAAGAAAAGAAAGCGACTACAAATAAAATGGACTAAAAAGTAAAATTAATACAAATAATTCAAAAACTATTTGTATTAAAACTAAATTTAAATGAAATCGAATCTAATAATTATATGAAAAAAGAATTATCAAAATTGAAAACTTCCTACTTTTTTGAAGTTGGTTAAAACTATATATATTTTTTTTCAATTTACAGATCTTTCTTTGTACCGATGGGTTCCCACATTTAATACAAATGTAAGTACATACATACATACATACATTGCTTTACGCTGTATCCCGCATATAGCAGGGTAGGCAGAGGAAACCTAGTGTTAAGATACTCCGTTGTCCACTTTCCGCCGAATTGAGGCATCGCGTGCTGAGTGGCGAAACTCAACGCCGCGCTTTGCCTTTGTTACAAACCCAAGAAATGAAAAATTCCATTTCCTGGAGTGAGAATCGTACCCACAACCTGTCGCTTTAAAGTCGCGAAATGATATTTAGTATCTCCATTTCCTAAGTTTGGTAACGAGGCAAAGCGCGGCGGCGAGTTCCGCCGCTCAGTACGCAATGCCCCAATTCGGCGGAAAGTGGAGAAAAGAATGGAGAAAACAAAAGAGAGGTCGCTAGCGCAATGTCGCTCCAGTTTAGTGGCGATGCAGGCCACTAAGGAGGGACTGGAGTCTGAATTGCATCAGGTAAATTAATCAATTAAAAAAGAGGACATCATGGCATAGTGGTACAAAATCTGATTCTAAGCGCAAAGGTTGTGGGTTCCATACCCACACTACATTTGAATTATATTTTAATTGCCCTGCTCTTGTAAGAAAAAACACAGCATTGAGTTGTACCACTCAACCTGAAATGTGTCAAATTCAAAATATGAAATATTTTGACTGGGCCTACCCTTCAATATGGGATTAAACATGAAACTAAAAAAAAATCTATGTAGTTTAGTTTATTTGTTTAAAAGAGTAATGAAAATATAGATGAAGACTATTCAATACGAAAAGCAATAAAGCAAAATTTAGTTTTATATATGGCATGAAAAAAATAAAAGATACAGGAGAAGATAAAAGACATTTTATTATTTATAAATTAAATTGGATATGTAAATTCTACTACATGCTGTATATAAAAATTAGTAATGGAGTGTCTTAACACTAGGTTCTCAGGTGCCTACCCTGCTATATGCGCGAAACAGCATGAGGCTAAAAAAAAACTAACATGCGTTTGAAATATGTTACACTTTTGTATAAAGTGACATACACGCTGCTGAGGCAAATCATACTTATCGCGTTAATGGATATTAAGTGATTAAAAAAAAGGAGGCGATACGATTATTGTTTTATGTTACCGCACAACTTTTAACTGAGTGAACCAATTTGGATGATTCTTCTTTTATATGATAGCTAGTGTTTTTGATACCTACCTACCTTCTTTAACTTCACGCTTTATACCTAGCGGGGTAGTCAGAGAGAACGGAGCGCCAAACGCTACGGCTCCTGTATACCTCTTTCGCCTCGTCCACAGTCATTACCTCTTCATACATGGCCCTCCTGGTCCGGGGGGTCCTCATGCTTTTTACGTGACCTTCCTCCAGTATCATTGATACTGTGTTCTCGAAGGTTAACCGAGGTCTCCCCCTACCTCTCTTGTGTTTGTGATGTGATTCCATTTAAATTTAGTTAAGATCCAGACGAGTTGTTTTACACTTATTCGTAATATCTTACTTTTTAGCGTTTTTGTTATTTTTGAAGTCGGTTTTGTTATTTTTGGTAAAATATTAATTATGTTAAATAATTTCAGGATACAGACATTGATATAAATTTAACAAATTCAATGTCAGAGATACTATCAAAAATAGCGGACTGTCCAGCGCTAAAGATGAATAAGGTATGTTAATACGTCTTTTGAGGTATATCATGAGTTCGCTTCCCACTCGAGGGATATTTAGTCAAAGTCAAATAATTATTTTCAAAATAAGAAGTTACATGCTTCATTTTTTGAACGTCGAATAATTTACCACTAGTTCACTAAATTGAATGCCCCAGACCTGAGAAGAACCGGCGCAAGAAACTCAGCGGAACTTTTTTTTTTTCATTCGTCAATGCTTTACAAATATTTATTATTGACAATGGTACCTTTGAAACAGACTGCAGCGAGAATTTCATTCCCAAGGCGTGTTATCATTTATAAAATCACTAATTAGGTAATAACCTTTAACACACAAACGTATTTTCATAATTTTTTTAAATTGTGAAATGAAAAATTCTCGGACGTTTTCTGGGATGCTATTGTTAAAGCATACACACTATCCCATAAAAAAATTGCGGACTCGATGCAGTTGAGTTATAGGCGCTGCAAGCTTAAGCCTATTTCTTATATTTATATTGTGTACATCGCCAATTTTTGAAGAATTTTTGTAAAAGTATGAATATTTTTCTTAACATACATTACATTTTCAAAGATGTACTGGAATTGAAATTTAAAGGATGAATGGATGACAGAGTGTATTGATACTAGGTTCTCTCTGACTATTACGCTATGCGAGGAAAAGCGTGGAACTGAAAAAACAAATACATGTTTTAAAGTAAAATGGCAGGCTACTAATAACATATTTGTTTAAAGAAAATAAATTATACGAGTATCCTCATCCATATTAATATATGATGGTAAACTTAAGCGTAAGCAGTAAGCGGCGTTGAGTTCCGCCACTTGACACGCAATGCCTCATTCGGCGGAAAGTGGGGAACGGAGTGTCTTAACACTAGGTTCTCTCTGCCTACCCTGCTATATGCGGGATACAGCGTGAAGGATATATGTATGTATGTATAAACATTATAATCATACAATCATAGTTTGGATTCATACAATCATAATTTGGATTAGCATCCAAATTAAAAATTAAAAAAGAAATAAGGCCCAAATAAAGTTGGGAATCCCAAAAAATAAGCTCGACAAAAACTTAATATTGTATACCACCAATTTATATATCTTCGTCCATGTCGGACCTATTTTATCTCGCAAATGTCACTTTACCAAAAACGTTATTGTGTAAGAATAGTTTCTGTTTAACCGAGTTCAAGAAAGGTTCTCATTTCGATTGTATCTTTTATGCGTGTTATTGCGTAACTATTTAGATACGAGTACTTCTTTTTTATATGATGAACTCGTATGTAGCTAGAAGTTCTGATCTGGTCCCATTTAATTAATATCTGACGAGTAGTTTATGAGGTATTTGTAATAATTTTATTTTTAGTGCATTTTTTTTAAGTCGGTTTTACTGGTATTTTGTTAAAAAATTCATTATAATTTATTTATATATATTTTTAAGGATAAAAATCAACTATCACCACAAGAAAGTACAGAATGTAATGCTTTATACTTAGAACTATTAGAGAACATAAGCGAAGTGTTCATTAAAATGCCTAATCATCTATTAAAAAAACTCCCTGGATATACTGAGACTTTACTCAGTGAAATTAAACGAGGCATAGTCAAACTTAAGCTGTTACAAAACATCAATAATACCACACCATTATCTAATACGCCAGAGGAGATAAATAATGATCATAATGAGACAACAATGGGAAATGATTTAGGTGAAATTAGTGATATAAATGAAATTAGTAATCCTGAAGCTATGGATATAGAAACAAATGGTACTACAAATAACGCAAAGATTGATAGTGGTGTTGACGATGATTCACCTTGTACGTCTCAAGTTAAAAGACATTTTTCTACTGATCAAATTAATAATAACCCAAATGTGGAAACGATAGTTACCAAAAATGATTCGTCACCTCAATATCAAGGAAATCTTTCAACAGAACAGAAAGAAGAACCTTGTAATATTTCAAATATTGAAAGAATAAACGTTGACGCTAATCCACCGTCTACTTCGTCGGCGCCCGAACATCAAAGAGTTTTGCCTTTAGATCAAGTTAACAAAAAACCAAATATTGAAACAATAGTTATTGATGATAATGCACCTATATCTTCCCCGCGTCAAAATCATGGCAATCTTTCTACAGATCAACCTGGCAATACGTCAAACATTGAACGAATAGACATTGACGCTAATCCTCCGTCTACATCGTCGGCGTTCGAATATCATAGACTATTTTCTTCAAATCAAGTTAACAAAAGCCCAACTAATGAAAATGTAGACAGTGCTGAACCAGACGCAAGTTACGAGCAACCTATAGGTTTTTATAATTTTTATTATTTGCTAACAACTCCTAATGTTATATGTATTCATCATGCTTAAACCATCATGCTTTTTAATTTCATTTTTGTTTCATTTGTGTCTTTAAATGCAACGTTAATTGGAACCCAAACAACAAACTTCATAACTGACGAGGAGTCAAAAATATATGGTAAATAAAATTTTAACAAAAACTAACTTCAGTGAAAATGCACTAAAAATACAATTATTATGAATTACTCAAAAAGTACTAGTCAAATATACATTTAAATGGGACTACATCATAAGTATAAGCAATCATATAAAAAAGAACCATCAAAATTGGTTGACCCAGTAAAAAGTTGGCAGTAACACACAAGCAATGCATGCTGCCGCAGATGGGCCATTCCACGATTCAGGGGCACGTTGAAGAAAGAACCTATGAAACCGTACAGTAGTGGAACGTTAGGTTCAGTTCTCTTTTTTGCAAAATTTTAATTCATCGACAAAACAAATTAATTACCTTTATTTCACGTATTCATCATATTTCACGTTTTCGATCATTCATATTTTTGCTTGTTATAATAACTACAATATATTAACATTGTATATATGGTTCCAATATTGATTTTTTTTTTTTTAGGGATAACTGATGGCAAACGAGCAGAAGGACCACCTGATGGTAAGTGGTTACCTTCGCCCATGAATATCTACAACACCAGAGGCGTTGTAGATGCGTTGCCAACCTAGAGGATACAGATGGAAGGGGAGGACAATGTAGTAGTCCGTTATCGGAACCACTACATTTTGGGGAAAGAATGGGTGGGATAGGGGAAAACCTGGCTTACATGCCATCGAACCGGAACACATCATAAGATATTTGGCGGTTCGTCTTTGACATGATAGTGGTCGCGAGCCAGACGGAGGACGAACCTCCTACCACCAAACAAAATTTCATCCACAAATCATTTTCGCAATACATGTGCTTATAAAATAACTTCAAGTGGGCAAAAACCTCATCAATTATGGCTTATTACTAAATGCTGTCTTGCTTTTTCTTAATGTATTTTTAAATCCTTTAACCAATACCCATTTAAGAGAGTATTGTGTCGCAGTGAGATGGCATCTGACTGTATATACGATTGGTGATGGGTTCGTTTCCCATTCGAGGGACTCATTGTATTTAAATTATTTTTATTTTCGCTCTGGTAACACACAACACGGCGTTTAGTTCCACCACTTGTCAAGTGGCTGTGTGTCGATTTCAATCGAAAACTGAGTGTATTGGAGGACAGAGTGTCTTGACACTAAGTTCTCTCTGTTATGTAGAATACGTGAAGCTGAACAAAAAATAATTAATTATTTGATTCATAAGAGTTTGGTGATCCAAATATATATGCGTAATATATTCGGAAATGGAATGATAATGTTAATAATGTATTAGCATTATTGACGCCTGTCGTGGCGTAGAGGGACAAGGGTGCGACTGTAAACGCGACAGGTTGTGGGTTCGATTGGCTCCAGGAAATGGATTTTTTCATTTCCTGGGTTTGGTAACAAGGCAAAGTGCGGCGATGAATCCCGCCACTCAGCACGCAATTTCTCAATTCGGCGGAAAGTGGGGAACGGAGTGTCTTAACACTAGGTTCCCTCTGCCTACCCTGCTATATGCGGGATACAGCGTGAAGCTATGTATGTTTGTTGTTACAAACAGTTTTTGAAGTTATACTTTTTTGGCGTGTTAGGGAAAAATGAGAGAGTAAAAATTTACGATGCGCGCGCACACCGACACCATGAAGTTAGATAGTTAACATTTTAGTTTTTTTATGATATTTAAATAAAATTTATTTAACTAGATAATGCCTTACCATAAAACTTTCTTTGAATGTATTAAATACCTTTTTCTATTATTATTGTCGTTTTCTCTACAAACTTCGATGATAACGCGAAGGACAACATCTTTAAAGAAAGATTTTTTATCTTGTTACATAAAAAGTATAATTCTCACGTACCTAAATAAGTATACACACACGTTTTTTTTTAAATAGAAATGCCTGTGTTTTAGATAACCAAACTTTTTGCCGTGATCAGTCTTACTTAAAGGAGACTCTTCAGCACAACTTTCGTTTGCAAAACTTTAGAGAAAACCAGATAGAAGCGATTATTGAAGCGCGCTATGGATACGACTGTTTCATAGTTATGCCTGCGGGAAGTGGTAAGTATGTTACGTCGGCTTATTTTTAAATACAGACGAGCTTAAAAGGTTCTCCTTTGGAGTCGGTTAAAAGGTAGTTTTATATGACACTTGCAGGTAGATCCCTTTGTTACACCAGTTGCCAGCTTTGATATTGGAGACGGGCGTGACTATCGTCATCTCTCCTATTATATCTTCTATTAATAAACAAATTAATAAACTAAACTCACTAAAGGTATGTATTTATCTTTTATTTCACACATACTAGCTGTGACACGTGACAATATCAGTCCATAATATATACTATAGTATATGGTGCTGTTACGGTGGTAGGAGGGTTCTAGATCACTCCGTCTGGCTCATGACCACTATCATGTCAAAGACGAACCGCCAAATATCTTATATGATGTCAATTCGGTTCGATGGCATGTGTAAGCCAGGTTTTCCCCTTTCCCACCATCCTTTTTCCCCAAAATGTGGTGGTTCCGATGGCGGACTACTACATTTATCACTCCGCGCTCCATCTGGCCATCCTCCCTAGGTGGCAACGCATCTGAGTACATCTCTTGTGTTGTAGATGTTCATGGGCGAAAGTAACCACCTACCATCAGGCAGTCCCTTCTGCTCGTTTCTTGCCAACCGGTATCCATAAAAAAAAAAAAAAAAAAATAGTGTGTATATGCGTTTATTTGACTTGTCGTAACTTGTTTTTAAAATTTTTTGACACACAGTCATGTCTGCCATTTTTTATTTTTTTTTATAGAACATCCTATGTCCTTTTTAAAGCTCTAGAATATGCGTGTAAAGTTTCATGATAATCGGTTGAGTAGTAGGTGAAAGAAGAAAAATATAGTAACATCTATACTCTATAAGTTACTTATGAATCTAATACCTGTATATGCCCAAAATAATATTTTTGAAGTGAAAATTGGTTAAGCGGCGTTGTGCACTTTCTGTGATGGTAAAATGTTAAACTCGCGTCTTAAACACGTGACCTGATCGAAAATACGTAAGACAGGAAATTCTCATGTTCGTGTACGATAGCGTAATAAATGAATATTGTATTTTATCACATAAATGATAGTAATTGAAGCCCATAATTAAGGCAATTCGTGCAAAATTATTTCCTAATTATTCCAAAATATCGAATGCAAAAACAAGTTGGTTTTTTATTTTCTAGATTAACGCCGTACACATAAAAGTCAATCCAATAGGAAAGAATATGGAGAAAATGTTATCGAAAAATGAACCAGATATAAAATTACTATACGTGACTCCCGAGATTTTAATGAAAAATACTAAATTAAATGAGCTTCTCATAGGACTGTACGAAAAAGATCTTATAAATAGGTAAATGTTGACTATTATGATATCCTTTCTCCGTTCGCCGCGCACCGCCCGTTTCGAGACGTTGCTTGTTCAGTGGCGGAACTCAACGCCGTGCTTTGTTTTGTCAGAGCGAAGACATGAAAATATTTGTAAATATAATGAGGAACGAAAGTGTTAAAAAGAGAACGTAGTGTCTTAATACTAGGTTCTCTATTTCCCTCTGCCTACCCTGCTATGTGCGTGATACAGCGTGAATAATCACTGTCCCGAACCAAACCTAAAGTGACTACCGTTTACAAACTGAAGCTGTCCCACTGCGCCCCTGTGGGGTGTTATTTGTTATAATAATATTGACAAATTGATAGAAATTACAATCATTATAATTTGTTGAATTTATTTCATTCTAAAGTATAAGCTATATTACTACAAAGTTACATTTAAATCCGTTCAGCAGTTTATAGGTGAAAGAATAACAAACATTTCTCGGGAGCAGGTTTTCAATTCGACTGTTTTTTTATGTGTGTTACCGTATATATTTTTTTACTGGGTGAACCAATTTTGATATATTTTTTTATATTATAGCTGGTGCTTCCGAATTGGTCCAAATAAAATTTAGTTAAGATCTGACGAGTAGATGTCGAGTTCAAAAAAAAAAATCAACTCCACGCTGTATCCCGCATGTAGCGGGGTAGGCAGATGAAACAAGAGAACCTAGTGTTGAACACTCCATTCTCCTTCAACAACTCCGGTTATGCCTAAATTCGGCGGAAAATGGGGAACCACCTTCCGCCGAATTTAGGCATTGCGTATTGAGTGGCGGAACTCAACGCCGCGCTTTGCCTTGTTACCAAACCCAAGAAATGAAAATACTAAATTTTACATTTCCTGGAGTGGGAATCGAGCCCACAACCTGTCGCGTTTACAGTGGCACGCTTGTGCCTCTGCGCCACGACAGGCGTTATAGTTGTCGAGTTATTTATAATATTTTTACTTTTTATACATTTTATCGGTTTTCTTTTGTTGTTATTTATGAAGACTATAATTATGACAGGTTTGTAATAGACGAAGCGCAATGTGTGTTAAAATGGGACGTGGGATATAGTGAGGCTTATTCGAAATTTCTTCAAATACTTCAGAAATTTCACATAGTACCCATCACGGCGATCTCCTCCTGCGCCAATGACAGGACAGTAGAAGATGTCAAACAAGAACTTCGCGTAAGTATAATAATAATAATAGGAGTGGCGACCCCACGGACCTGAGACCTCCAGAGGGGAATTGTAATTTATCCCCCGCCTCTGGCTTGCCTTCATTGGCCGGCAGAGTGGAGCGCAAGAGCTATATGCTCGGAAGGGTGGATGTGCTCAATCTGCGTAATAGCGGGGAAACCCGCTCACGAGCACTCTCGCGATGGTGAAACCGGTGCACACCTCTCGACACCCACTTAGCCGACCACACCGATGTTGCGCCCGAGGCACTACGCCGCTTTATTGGGGGGGCCATCCTAGTGGGAGGCGAGTCGCAGATCACTTTAACCTTTTCAATTTGAGACTGTTGAAAGAGCGGACGTCCGATGAGTCTCAATCAATAGCCTTGCTTGAAGTCCCAAAAACTCCATTCCATAGCCCTGTTAGTTTTCCATATGTTCCATAGTTCCTACGCATTGACCGGTGACCATCTCTGAGCAATTGCCTATGGTTGCTCAGAGATGGGTCCCGATCAATGCGATCAGGTAAAAAATATTGTTGTTGTCTCAAAGGGGGCACTCTACGTGTTGGACCTGTATTTTTACACCAAACCTTCAAAAAAGGACCGGGTTCCTTTTTAGACCCGAAGAGGCACCTGCCTTAACGAGATACATAATAATAAAAACTCTTTTTATTGTACACACCCATACATACAAATCAAAATTAAAATAATCAGAAAACGACATTACAACAGGCGACCTTATCGCTAAAATAGCGATTTCTTCCAGGCACAACCCAACAGGGTATGAGAAATACACAAACTAAGAAATTGGATAGGATGTGAATAATACATACAAATAATAATGATAATATACAAAAAGAAAAAGAATAAACTACATAAATATTCATCATAGCACATTTACATAAACATATAAATGTATATATACAAGATAAATACATATAGACACCCGTGAATACATATATATACATACAATAAGATATATATATATATATATATATATATATATATATATATATATAACTACTGTATATATATATATATATATATATATATATATATATATAATGCCTCTGCTATATTATAACCCAAGAGTAAAAATGAAGTAATAAAATTATCAATGGCAAAAACTTAAATATTAAAGTGTAAGATAGTAATGCTTTTTACACGATGGCGAAGTAAGTGCCGTCTTGGAATTTTTAATGTATTCAAAGGAGAGGCGCGTTCCATAGCTAGACACACGTAACGGTAAAGAATCACTATAAAAGGAAGAGAATGGACAGGAATTTTCAACGTGAGGTTATGATCGGAACGGAGGTTCGAGGATGTGAGCCGCAGAACTCGAATCACAGCTCTTTGGTACGACAGGATAAGTTGGATTGAACCGGGAGACCACAGTAGAGAAGATGAAGTATGTGAATGTATATTCGGCGGTGTATGTCAGATGAAGTGTGTATGTGTGAAGGTATTCACAAAGAGCGGATCGGGAGCCACGAGGTTTGCGGAAGTCAGAGATGGCGATCCTTGTTTACGCAGACTAGAAATATGAATCGTATACACAAATTTTGGAGACGCTCAAAGCTTATTAAGTTGCTCCTCTCTAAGATCAAAGATAACAAAGGTCAGCATAATCAAGAATCGGTAAAGAAAGGGCGTATTTGCTAGCTTGAGAATTTTAGTTGGGATAGGCAAGAATTACGTAAGCGTTTAAGAAATCACTTCACTTACCTGTGCGTCCCAAGACAAGTTCTGATCCAAGGTAGATGCGAGGTCTCTTACAGTTTGCTGTGGTATAATAATACCATCAAGAGTTATCGGTGGCAGAGTGAGAAAATTAATTTTTACTAAGTTTGGCACTGCCTACTAATATAAGTTGCGTTTTTCAAAAGGGTTAAGCGACACTCAAGTACATATTTTCCCAAGCTTTCGTGACAGATTTCGGCAAGGGTAACTCGGATAGTTTGGCCATATGATAAATTTGAAGATCATCTGCATATAAATGGTAGATAGAAGGAATGTGCTGGGATATAGTATTGATAAATACAGAAAATAATAAAGGAGACAACACGCCACCCTTTGGGACACCAGCAACAACAGGACACCAATCAGAGTACGAATCATGAATTATTCTACTTCTCTCCTATATCATAATATTATTTTCTCTCCTTTTTCTACTAGTTGACTCTCTTTAGCTGACTTTACAAAGAATGTTATCAATATTTTAATTATATGAGGGTAGATGAGAATAACCAGCAAGAGTGGGATCGACACAGTACTATAAGATATACTTGTTTAGCTTTATTGACAGTGACAGTTCATTATAATCTGTTTTTTTTTTTTTTTATATATTATATAATATAGAGTCCCTCTGACATTATCAGTTATTTTGTTTACATTTTTATAACATTCAATTTTTTAATTAAAACTTAAACTTGAGAACTTTGAGTGGGGAACGTAAATGTTGAAAGAGGATGGAGTGTCTTAACAATATGTTCTCTGGTTCCCTCTGCCTACCCCGCTATATGCGGGCGGGATACAGCGTGAAGTTAAAAAAAAAAAAAACTACAGATTTTTTTTTAATTAGAAACATTAAAAAGTGTTCAGTGTTAGTAATTAGTATTTTGAGTATGTAAGTGCGGCGTTATTACTTGTGGGAGGTAAATGTATTGGACACTAAAGGTGTATAGTGACTTACCCGAGTAGTATTGTATCTCATCGTATATTAAAGTATATTTTTATTGTTGAATTGTCCATTTAAATTGGACTAAGTTTACAAGGAGTTCTCAATTTCATTGTATTTTATAAAGTTACACTTATTTTCTTTCTGTTACCCACTTTCAACCGAATTGAGGCACTGCGTGTTGAGTGGCGGAACTCAACGCCGCGCTTTGCCTTGGTACTAGAGCAAGGAAACGAAAATACTAAATCTTATTTAATATTTTCATTTCCTGGAGTGGGGATCGAACCCACAACCTGTCGCGTTTACAGTTGCTCGTGCCTCTGCCCCAAGACAAGGCCTCTGGAGACTTTAATACGTAAACTTCCGTCTTTTTCCTCATTTTCATAGAAATTCCGAGAAACCCCTAAATGGAAGGTGTTTCGCACTAGTTTGAATCGTCCTAACATTTCTTACAATATTGTAAAGAAGGATGGAGTAAATTCTTTTGACTGGTACCTCGCAGAGTTTATTAAGAAAAGGTGTCCAAGGTTCGTATACAAATGAATTGTTATTTTTTTAAATATATATTATTTATATTTGAAATATTAACAGAAAAACCGATTTTAAATAAAGTTCACTTAAAAGTAATATATTACGAATAACTCCAAAACTATTTTTAAAAAAATTATCATCAAAATTGGTCCACGTAGTAAATACACATAAAAATACAGTCGAATTGATAACCTACTCATTTTTTAGGTCGGTTAAAATGTTATTGATGCATGTTAATATTATTTAAAAAATATCAATTCGACTGTAGTTATTTTGTGTAGTTTTCGAGTTATTCGTAATAATTTTATTTGGAATCGGCTCTTTTTTTGTTAAAATCTTCATTATCACATTTTTTCAGAAAACCAGGTATAATATATTGTTTGACAACAAAGAAATGTGATGAAATAGCAGACATGCTGATGGTGAATGGGGTCACTGCAGCTGCAAGAACAACTCGAAAGAAAGTTGAAAGCGAGTGGGAGACAAATGAATGCTTTGTGGTATGTATAGTTGTTCTAATAATACTGCGAACTGCTCCAGAAGCACTACATACATACATAGCTTCACGCTGTATCCCGCATATAGCAGGGTAGGCAGAGGGAACCTGAGAACCTAGTGTTAAGACACTCCGTTCTCTTTCAACAATTCCGTTCCCCACTTTCCGCCGAATTTGAGGCATTGTTGAGTGGCGGAACTCAACGCCGCACTTTGCTTTGTTACCAAACCCAGAAAATGAAAATACTAAGCTTTACATTTCCTGGAGTGGGAATCGAACCCACAACCTGTCGTGTTTACAGTCGCACGCTTGTGCCTCTGCGCCACGACAGGGAGCACTAGCTATCATATAAATAACATACATAATTATAAAGAACAAAAAACCCGACTAAACCAATTTTTCAACTTTAGGAACTAAATACAAATAAAGTAAGCTATAAAAGCTTGTTATGTGTTATCTATATATAAATGAATACGTGAAGGAAAAAATTTGAATCCCTTTTTACGAAAATTACGCGGACGGAGGAGCATGAAACTTGGCACACTTATAGTTTATATAGCGAAGGATTGCAGAATGATTATATTTTCTGAAAATAATACATATAAATATATTAAATTAACAAAATAAATGTTACATACACTACCATGATTTGACATCCATGTTTATATAAAGTTACATATACGTCACTACTCAATGCGTTATTAACGCATTTACGGGGACACTTGTATATTTGAAATGTGCTAATTAAGTCCTTTTATTCGATACCCCACACGATACCCATCAACGATTTGTTTGTTTTTATAAATGTCGTAAGTGCCTCTAGAGGGCGCCATATTGAATTAAGAGTGACGTCACATATCTAACAACACTTGGAGTGTCAATATATATCTAATGTCCCCTAAATTATATAATTCGGTCCCGGGGTTTTGGAAGATATGAGGTGATAAAGAATATTACAAACATACATGATACGCGCGAAAAACATAACCCTCCTCTGACAGTCGGGTAAAAAGAATCGACAAATCGGTTCATCCAGTAAAAAGATTTTTAGACTTTTTTTCTGAA
>JAKGSA010002213.1:0-22445 GCA_033558755.1 Philaethria dido
GTAGGCACGCTGGTGAAGCTAAAAAAAAGACTCTACGTGTTGAGTGACGGAACCCAACGCCCAAATTTGTCTTACTAGAGCGAAGAGATAAAAATAATTTAAAAATAAATATTTCCCCGAATGGTAATCGAACACATAACCAATCTCATCTCGTTTGCAATCAGATGCTGTTCCACTGCGCCACAACGGTCTAATTTCATAATTTAATTATGCTATTTAAATACGAATATTACTAAGGAAATAAAATAAGTGCTATGAATTAACACACAGTCCTCTATAAAGTTTTTTAACTAGGTAGCAGTAATAAACCCGACAACGGTCTTTGAGAGGCTGTTTTGCTTGAAATGAATGCTTTATTTTAACAGTACAGTGAAATAATTTATAAATATGATAATATGAATATTAAAACTGTCTAAGAATAATATTTAGATACGTATAAAAATTTAAACGTAGTACTTCAAAGTATTCGAATCTAAATATATCTATATATAAATACGTGAAGCAAAACCTTTGGATCTCTTTTTACGATAATTACGGGGACGGAGGAGCATTAAATTTGGCACACTTATAGTTTATATAGCGAAGAAGTGCACAATGATAATATTTTTTTAAAATAATGCAGAAAAGTATATTAAATTAACATAATAAATGTCACACTACCATGGTTTGACATCCATGTTTATATAAAGTGACATATAGTTACGTTACGTTAGTCTCTATAAATACGTGAAGAAAAAACTTTGGATCCCTTTTTACGAAAATTGTGTGGACGGAGAAGAATGAAACTTGGTACACTTATAGTTTATATAGCCAAGGAGTGCACAATGATAATATCTTTTTAAAATAATGCATAATAAATATATTTAATTAATAAAATAAATGTTACACACACTACCATGGTTTGACATGCATGTTTATATAAATTGATATTACAGATTATTACGAAGTACATTGATAGACAACGCGTTGTTAACGCGTCAACGGGAACTCTAGTATGTAATCAGTAGCATTCTCTTGCCAAATTATTGATATTAGAAATAATAGTTAGCGAAAATTGGTAAAAAACTGCCTATGTTTTCAACTACTCACTGTTCGCATAAAACATAATCTTAAGCGACATGAACACCCTTGATGGCATCAGAGCGTCATGCCATTTACTGTGACAGGAAACCAGCCGATTATACCGCGCAAAAGTAATAAGCTTCAAGCTGTATCCCACACATAACAGGGTAGGCAGAGGGAGCCTGAGAACCTAGTGTTAAGACACTCCGTTCTCTTCGAACATTTCCGTCCCCACTTTCTGTCATATTGAGGCATTGCGTGCTGAGTGGCGAAACTCAACGCCGCACTTTGCCTTGTTATCAAACCCACGAAATAAAAATATTTAATATAAAAAAAAGTAATAAAATTTATCATATTTAGTCTCTACCACATTCAAAGATTACAATATGAACATATAGCAACTTGATGGATTAGCAGTTAGATTTGATTGATTCTATAGAATTATTCATGGAGGGATATCTTACCGTCTCAGTAATTACATTTGCCTACACATTTAAGTATACGAGTACTTCACGAAAATGCAAACGCTGCGTCTAATTTCCACCCATTCGTAACCCCTACTACTTGTTTTGAGATATATTATACTCGAATTACTTTTCAACTGATTTAAAAAACAATTATTATTTTATGCGGTAATACCGCATATCTTTTTATTGGGTGAACTAATTTTCATGATTCTTTTTTTACAAGATTGCTACTGCATGTTAATGCAGTCTCATTCAAATTAAGTTAAGATCTGACCAGTAGTTTTTGAGTTATTCGTAATAATATTACTTTTTTGTTAGGTGGTAGGAGGTTCGTCCTCCGACTGGCTCGCGACCACTATCATGTCAAAGACGAACCGCCAAATATCTAATGATGTGTTCCGGTTCGATGGCATGTAAGCCAGATTTTCCCCTTTCCCACCCATCCTTTCCCCAAAATGTGGTAGTTCTGAAAGAGGACTACTACATTGTCCCCCCTTCCATCAGTATCCCCTAGGTTGGCAACGCATCTACAACATCTCTGGTGTTGTAGATGTCTATGGGCGAAGGTAACCACTTACCATCAGGTGGTCCTTCTGCTCGTTTGCTGTCCGTTATCAATAAAAAAAAAATATATATTACTTTTTAGTGCATATAGAAATATACAATTTTTGTTTGGCTTAGAAACATTTTTTTTTTAATATTGAGGCTATCGTAGCGCAATGAGACAGCGTCTGATAATAAACGCGAGTGGTTGTAGGTTCGATTCCCATTCGGGGGAATGATTATACATACATAGCTTCACACTGTATCCCGCATATAGTAGGGTAGGCAGAGGAAACCTAGTGTTAAGACACTCCGTTCCCCACTAATATATTTAAATTATTTTCATTATTCCGCTTTGGTATGATAAGTTTTGAAGTCCGCAACTCATCGAACGCAAGGTTCGATCTCGGACGGATTGAGGAGGACTAAGTGTCTTCAAGGTTTTTTCTGACTACCCATGCTATACGTGATAAAGCGTGAAGCTGCAAAAAAAATATGTATAATAAATATTTATTTTATTATAACAAACATAAATTTTTTTAAAGCAATAATGTTATCGAGATGATCACAGAGGAACAATAATAGTCTTTACAGAACGATTATTACTACACTTGAAAATACTTAAATAGTTTTTATTGTTCGATTATATCTCTTCGAACTAATCATTATGTCTCTTCGAACGTGCAATGTTGTATGGATAACACACGAAGGAGGATCTAACAAAAACATCTTATTTTTTTAAAGTATTAATACCACACTTAGGAAACGAAAAACATATTTTTAAAATTTATAAAAAATTGAACGCAGCGGGACTCGAACCCGCGCCTCTTGGCAACCGTCCAAGCGCTCTGACCACTAAGCCATGCGTTCTACATCCGGCTGCGTCGAAATTTTTATACGCTTGTTACAACTTATTTATGTTTTATTTATTTATTTATTTATTTTATTTTGGGACAAAAAACAGTGGTACAACGTATCTTATACACATTAATAACTACTTGCATAACGCTTATTATACCACTAGCTACATTATCCACTTATTACTAAATAAATTATTGTTATCTTAGGTGAAATAAAACTACAAATACATTACTATAACACAGTTTTTACTATATGTTGAGCATCTCTGTAGAGAGATTTTTACAAATTTATGCTACCCAAAGATTATGTCAAAGAACAATCATTTGACAAGAGAGAATGCTATTTATTAAATATTTTTGAAGTTTTAAAGTGTTAGTCCCACACTTAGGAAACGAAACACATACGAGTATTTAGAAAACGTATAAAAATTTGAACGCAGCGGGACTCGAACCCGCGCCTCTTGGAAACCGTCCAAGCGCTCTGACCACTAAAACATCTTACTAAAATATATATTATTATATTCATACTAGCGGTTAACAAGTTGATAAATCAAAAATGCATGCTTTTTAGGTTTTTCACGTTTAAGTTTTATCTGTAAATATAGCTTTGTTATTATTTAAGCACATTTTTACTTGAAAGTGTATGATTTGCTTGATTTATTTCGATTTAGATATATTTTTTTTTAACTTCACACTGTACCCAACATAGCAGGGTAGGCAGAGGGAACCAGAGAACCTAGTGTTAAGATACTCCATTCTCTTTCAACATTGCCGTTCCCCACTTTCCGCCAAATTGAGGTATTGCGTGTTGAGTGGCGGAACTCAACGCCGCGCTTCGCCTTGTCACCAAACCCAAGAAATGAAAATACTAAATTTTACATTTCCTGGAGTGGGAATTTAGGCGTTTAGATATGTATTATATTTGCTTGTCAATATTTAAAAAATGTACATATGACTTATCAACCTCTTCACGCCTATTGTCTACCATTAGTAATATTATACGTACATACATATTATTATTCCCTATATTTCTTCTCGTTTTTTTTATCCTCTCAAATTTCTATCACGTAAAAATATAATATAATTTTAAAACAATAGAAACTCATGGTTAGAATCGCGACGAGTTTGAATGAATATAAAATAGAATTTCAAATCTTCCTCGCACAATTCACTGAAGGAATATTAATTTGTTGACTCTCATTCAAAAGTAGGGGTTTTTAATTTGAATAAATAAAGCTGAGGCAATAAATCGAAGGAAATTACTTTGAGTTTTCGATAGCAGTAATTTTCTTATATGAAGTCATTTTAGACTTTTATTTGTCCTATACGTAAAGCAAAACTATGCTTTACATATAGGACACGAGCTTTATACTGGACAATATTTTTTTAAAATTACATGCAAATTGATTTATCAACCTCTTCACGCCTGGTATTGTTACATATTAATATTCCTTATAGATATTTTTTTGTGTCTTTATATAAATACGTGAAGCAAAAACTTTGCACCCCTTTTTATGAAAATTAAGCGAACGAAGGAGCATGCAACTTGGCACACTTATAATGTGTATAGAGAAGGAGTGCAGAATATTATTTTTTTACACAATGCATAAATAGTATATTAAATTTATAAAATAAATGTTACACTTACTACCATAGTTTGACATTTACGTTTGTAAAGACGAAAGAATATGAAATATACATACATTGTTAAAGACAACGCGTTCTTAACGTGTCAGGGGGCTACTAGTTCATTAAAATAATACGAAAAGATTTGCATTTTTCTTAAATTTCTTATATTTTTTGCATTTTTCTAGATACAGACAAAATAAATTAAATGTTAAGTAACTATTTTTTTCAACTTCCGCTAACTAAAGAAGCTACCCATTGAGATAAGAAATGCAACTTTGTATTATATTTTTTTTTAGCTTCACACTTTATCTTAAAACTAGGTTCTCTGGTTTCCTCTGCCTACCCTACTATGTGCGGTATACACCGTGAGGCTAAAAAACCAGCTTTTCATGTAATTTTAGGCATATAAATAAACTTTTGACCTCTCAACAAGTAAAATTCTTGCAATTTTCGCATTTTATTAAAATATCAACAAAGCCAAGTAAAACATCTTATATATCACCTACTAAATATTTTCAAAATTCCAACCATTCAAGTCGTTTTACTCAAAAGAGGATTAGACCAAAGGACCCTTTGAGGGGATAGCGTAAGGTATTCACAGAAAAATTTCATAATTCCACTCATTACCATGGATTGTTGCGAGTAGGTACTATGGTCTGCCCCTTGGTACTTGCTATTCAATTTTAGATCTTATTTAAATATAATAAGATTTAAATTTTAACAAAATAATTTTAAGCTTGAATACAATACTCGTAAACGATGCTTGTAGATACATATATGTATGTTGGTTGCTTGGTTGAAAACAGATGTTTACATTTTATGCGTTTGAAATAGGTATGTTTTGTATGTTAATATGAATATATTAGACGTTCAAGCTTTATAATGAGAGATAAATATAATAATAAAAATAAAGAGAGATAAAGCTTAATGTCGGGAATAGTATTTTCATTTCACTTTGTGGATTTCAATAGAAAAAACCTAATGTGTTGTGTTTCTTGTAGCCCAATACACACCGTTCTTCATTTTTTGCCCAAATTCGTGACATTACATGTTGAGTGGTGGAACTCAACGCCAGGTTCTGTTTTCCCAGAGCGGGAAAATGAAATTATTTTAATTATTACACAGTCAGGTATTGAACTATGACAAATGATGATAAAAGCATGTAATAGTTAAAAAAATTGTTTTGCAAATATAAAAAGGTAAACAGTTTCCTAAGACCATGAAAAGTGCATCGTTGGACTTTTCCTCCTACTATCTCTTTATAAGTAGAAAAAGATAAAACAAAAATATTGAGTTGCACCAACTCCCTTTTTTTATTTAGCACAGTATGTGCGATTATGTATGAAAAAGGAGAAATATATTTAATATAGCTAAAATGTCAAAATATCTCCATTAGTGGTGTATTAAATAAATTACGTCCTGCAGAAGTTATAAAAACGATTTTTTTTTAACGAAATTAAAAAACTTTAACGCAGAAACTGCTGAACAGATCGAAATGGAACTTTACAGTAATATAGTTTATACATAGGCAAAATATTTTTTTAAGATATTTTTTAAAGAATTTGGCTATAACATCTATATAAATATAAAAATACGTAGAGCAAAGATTTTGTTTTCCTTTTTACGAAAATTACGCGAACGGAGGAGCATGAAACTTGGCACACTTAGTATATAGCGAAGGAGTGCAGAATAATAATATCTTTCTGAAATAATTCATAAAAGATATATTAAAATAATAAAAATAAGTGCTACATAAACTATCATGGTGCGGCATCCATGTTTATACAAAGTGACATACTCGTATACGTTGCTAGGCAACGCGTTGTTATATAAATATATAGTCATTTATACTTATAGCTGACATAAGTATGAATGGAAAGAGTATTCTTACATTTATTTGAGACTTTACATAAAAACCAATCCCTTAACATCTCCCCTTCCTTTTAATATGTTAATTTAAAAGACAAAGTAATTTTCACGCCAGTGTTATGAAGGCATTCCCATTCATTGCTTTGTTAAATGTCCCTTAGCTTAATGCACAATTTGCATGCATCTTTATAGGAAATAAAAAATAAATATTACCAAGGTTGTATGTTAAATTTATATGTTTAGTAACATCATATAAATCTTATGGTCTCTAAATGCTCTTTTTAATTTATTTTTTTTAACCTAGTGTCAAGACACTCCGTTCTCTTTCAACAAATCCGTTCCCCACTTTCCGCCAGATTGAGGCATTGCGTGTTGAGTGGCGGAACTCAATGCCGCGCTTTGCCTTGTTACCAAACCCAGAAAATTAAAATACTTCATTTCCTAGAGTGGGAATCGAACCCACAACCTGTCGCTTTACAGTCGCACATATGCCTCTGCGCCACGACAGATGATTTTAAAATTAATTTTGAAATAATTTCAATTTCCATTATTTAGAAAACGTATAAAAATTTGAACGCAGCGGGACTCGCACCCGCGCCTCTTGGAAACCGTCCAAGCGCTCTGACCGTTAAGCCATGCGTTCTTATCCAGCTACGTCGAAATTCTGCATAAGACTGCGTTCAAATTTTTTATATGTTTTCTAAAACGTTTTTCTTTTATTAAATGTGTGATTAAGACTTTAAAACTATTAACAATGATTTAAATTTAATACATACATACATAGCTTCACGTTGTATCCCGCATATAGCAGGTTAGGCAGAGGGAACCTAATGTTAAGACACTCCGTTCCCTATTTTCCGCCGAATTGAGACATTGCGTGTTGAGTGGCAGAACTCAACCCAGAAAATAAAAAATTCTATTTCCTGGAGTGGGAATCGAAACCACAACCTGTCGCGTTTACAGTCGCACACTTATACCTCTGCGACACGAGAGGCGTTTAAATTTAATATTGAATGAAAATCGAACCCGTTACCAAACCGTTTACAATCAGTCTGTACCACTGCGCCATAATAGCCTCTATAGAAATAAACATTAATATTACAAAATAACATCTTAAAAGCTTTAATTTAAAGTAACTTGTAATTACGTACTCGTATAATCTACCCCACAATAATGTTGCCAAACTTCTTTCTAATGATATTAAGAATTCAGAAACTGAAGTGGAAAGTAAATTTACCCATTTTGGCGATTATAAAATAAGTTAGTTTAGAAACGAATTGTAAACAGAGGGTCTAAATCCGCGGCTAGGGGAGCTGTGGTCACGAACATCAATAAACCTTTCAAGTAAATGTTTGTGCGTGGATGCGTAAGGAAAATTTTGTAAAATATGTCTTTTCTTCTTTGAGTCTTTTCAATTTAAATGTTTATTATAGCATAGAAAGTACTAACGGAGTGTCTTAACACTAAAACACTAAATTATTAAGTTACCTCTGCCTACCCTGATGTTTGCGAAATACAGCGTGAAGCTAAAAAAAGTACTAAATTATGTCTTTTAAATTATTTTTTTTATGAACTGATTAAATAATAGTGTATAGACCTACTTTTTTATGTAATTTAATACTTCATACATAGAATGTAATGTTTATTGTTATTATGGAGTAATGTTTTATTTTAAATCTTTAGATATATATTTTTTTATTTCACTAAAGTATTATACTACATAAAAAAATGGCCTGAAAATAGAAATCGGAAGTCACTTCGCTTTCACTTTTCATATAAATAAGGAGAGATAAACTAGAAAATAAAAAAAAAAGTTTTTCTTTGATTTATATTTTGTTTGAGACCATCGTACCTTAGTGGTACATCGTAAACACAATTGATTGTGGGTTCGATTTCCATTGGAGGGAATGACTATATGTAAATGAATTGCATTCCTCCCCTCTGGTGAGACAAAGCTAGTGTTGAGTTCCGCCACTTAACAGTCAATGTTTCGGTTTTAGACGGAAATTGGAGCACGGAGTGTCTTCACACTAGGTTCTCTCTGACTGCTGAGCTATGCAGGAAAAAGCGTGAAATTGTGTCTTTTGAATTTTCAGAGTGTTAATCACACACTTAAAAAACGTATAAAATTTGAAAACAACGGGTCTCTACCAACAACTCAGCGGGCTCTGACAACCAAGCCATGCGCCAGGCCATGGCATGCCATGCCAGCCATAGTTAGAGCGCTTGGACGGTTTCCAAGAGGCCCACGTTCGAGTCCCGCTGTGCTTTTTAACGTTTTCTAAATATGTTTTTCATAAAATTGCTTTTTTTTCTATTTGAATATAAGTCAAATTTTTAACATAATCTATATGTTAAATATACTACAAACGCTTGTATATAAACTTAACTAGAACAAAAGTTTCATTATCATAGCATAATACAGGACTGCCCGGAGCATATGAAAGCCCATAATGAAGTATTAAGCTTTAAATATCTCGTTAACACCGTAAAATTAAACCTTCATAACATTATCCTGGTAATGGAATCTTTGACTAATTAGTGACGAAGCGTTTGGTTGTTATTAAGTAATACGAGTATGTTACAGGAGACATTTCTTGTGTGGTTTACAAAAAAAATTCTATCTCTTTACATGTTCCTATGTTTTAGCATTGATTTTATTTATATTTTGTTACAATAAATGTTGAAAAAAAAAGACGTCTTCAAATTTTGGATGCTATAAAAAAAGGAGGTCGAGAAAAATTTAGATTGCGATTGCAAAAACAGAAGCTCGACAAAAATTTAACACCGTATACCATGAATTTATATAATACTAACTGAACTTCGCTATATGTTTTGCCGTCGATACTGAGATTTTTTAAATATATTCTATATTTTTTTTATATTTTTGTCTTAAAAACCTTCTAACAATATCCAATTGTATATTTGTATGTTAGACATACGTCACGACACGTGTTAATTTAGTTTTAGTCATAAAAATAACAAGGCAATGCGTGGCGTTGGAAAGTGGAAAGTGGGGAACGGAAATCTTAAAAAAACGAAGTGTCTTAACACTAGGTACCCTTTGCTTACCCTGCTATAAGCGGGATACAACATGAAGCTATGTGTATGTATGTATGTACAAGTAAACTGAATATTGTTATTTCATATAATGTAATTAACTATACGTTTATTTAAAACTTTTTGCAAAGCTGTTTTAGCTTGTTTTTATCATAATTTGGGCGGCCATCAGTCAGCCTACAGCTTTTTACTGTACCAGCATATGGAGGCTAAAAACAAGGGTACTTTAAAGTAGTAAAACCTAATGGACAG
Organism: Philaethria dido; assembly: GCA_033558755.1. Lineage (NCBI taxonomy): Eukaryota > Metazoa > Arthropoda > Insecta > Lepidoptera > Nymphalidae > Philaethria > Philaethria dido. The sequence goes on from JAKGSA010002213.1 coordinate 9,743, forward strand.
TTGATTTAGTCACTTAGGTTTTTTGAATACATTTAATATTTCCGTTCCTCACTTTCCGCCAAATTAAGACATTGCGTGTTGAGTGGCGGAACTCAACGCCGCGGTTTTCCTTGTTAACAAGCCCAAGAAATGAAAATACTTAATTTTTCTTTTGCTGGAGTGGGAATCGAACCCACAACCTGTCGCGTTTACAGTCGCACGCTTGTGTCTCTTCGCCACGACAGGCGTTTAAAATATATATTTTTTTATTGTCATTATCACGCGTTTGAAAAATTAAATTATATGATAATTATTGTTTTCCTTTTACAGAAAACTGTACAAGCTAGAAGAGGTCATCGCAGTGCAGTGGAATAGCGTTCAACTCTCAACGCAATTGGTCGTGTATTCGATTCCCACTAAGGAAAATGTTGATATTTAAATTATTCTTATTCCCCAATTTAGTAAGATAAAGCCATTTACCACATATTATACTGAATTCGTGTGGAAACCGACGAACGGAGTGTCAAGACACTCTGCTATGTTGGATTATAGCATGAATGAGAAATATAAACTTTTAATTACATGCACAAGTAATATAAAGTATTGACTCTACAATCGTCACCTTCGGTCGGCATTTGTGCAGTTTTTATAAAATCTTTAAAAAAAAACCACTATTAAGAGACTGTCTGTCAGATTATGCCCATTCAGACCATCGTGACAAGTGTAATTGTGACTTTTACTTGAAATTGTTCAGCGTTGCATTACAAGCACTCTCTTTAATATTCTTTTAAAGTGCTATTATAAATATAGTAATTTGAAGTTATTGTTAAGATTATTTTCTTATTGTATGTACTTGGAGAGAGAGGCAGGGGGAGACCTCGGTTGACCTTCGAGAATACAGTATCAATGATACTGGAGGAAAGTCACGTAAAAAGCATGAGGACTCCCCGGAGGGCATGCATGAAGAGGTTAATGACTGTGGACGGGGCGAAAGAGGTATGCAGGGACCGTAGCGTTTGGCGCTCCGTTCTCTCTGACTGCCCCGCTAGGGATAAGCGTGAAGTTAAGTAAAGTGAAGTGAAGTGAAGTGTATATACATAACTTAAAAAAATAACAATGTGCCATGTTAAATTATCTAACTAATTCCAAAAATGGAGGATGTTTTCAATTTGACTGTATTTTTTATATACGTTACCTTTTTATTTATTTATTTTTTAACTTCACACTGAATCCCGCATGTAGCGGGGTAGGCAGAGGGAACCAGAGAACCTAGTGTTAAGCACTCCATTCTCTTTCAACAATTCCGTTCCCCACTTTCCGCCGAATTGAGGCATTGCGTGTTGAAAGGCGGAACTCAACGCCGCGCTTTGCCTTGTTACCAAATCCAAGAAATGAAAATACTAAATTTTACATTACCTGGAGTGGGAATCGAACCAACAACCTGTCGCGTTTACAGTCGCATGCTTGTGCCTTTTACCGCTTAACTTTTTATTGGATGAAGCAATTATGATGATTCTTTTTTTATATGATAGCTTATGCTTCTGAAGTGGGTCCATTTAGATTTAGTTAAGATCTGAATAGATTTTAAGTTATTCGCAATATTTTTTCTAATTAGTGCATTATATTAAAAGTAGGTTTTGTTTTTGTTGAAATTTCAATTATTTACGGTTTCATACAGATTGTATAAGATGCGACTTTTGTAATTTGCAAGAAACTTGCCAGTTCAAGCGATTTGTTGTGGCAATACATTTTTATAATGTACAGACCAATAGTTGTCAGCCATTGTGCTGCGACATTTAAATCGGTGAGTGCATAAACAACGTAAGTCCGGATTTTCAAATTTTTCAGGAGGGAAAAAAAAGTGTATTTGTGTGTATTTAGTGTAAGTGTAAGCTAGCTTTCGTAGCTAGTTTAAATCGATTACGAATTTTTGCATTTTTTGTGACTTACGTTTTTTCTGCACTCACCGATTTATTTGTCTGCAAAATTCTTAAAGCAGCTTTATGTTTTATCCCGCATAGAAAGATAGTCAGAGCAACCTAGTGTCAAGACACTCCGTTCGCTGATTACCGTCAACGGAAAACGGAAATCAACGCAGCACTTTGACTTACCATGACGTAGAAATTAAAATAAATTATACATAATCATTATCCCGAGTGGGAATCGAACCCATAATAAATCGCTTTTAGTGTCAAATACGGTCCTGCTCTATCAACTACCCATTTAAATATTTTATATAAACAGCTCGTGCTGTAAATACATTCTATTAGACTAGTTTAATTCAAGAGAGTAATTAGGCTTAACTTGCCACTAATGAAGCTGCGGACCGCAAAAGGGCTCACTATATAAAATGAAATTGCTGCTTTTTAATATAGTCATATTTATATTAGTTATAAATATTTAACGCCTGTCGTGGCGCAGAGGCACAAGCTTGCGACTGCAAACGCGACAGGTTGTGGGTTCGATTCCCACTTTAGGAAATGTAAAATTTAGTATTTTCATTTCTTGGGTTTAGTAACAAGGCAAACCGCGGCGTTGAGTTCCGCCACTAAACATGCAATGCCTCAATTTGGCGGAAAGTGGGGAACGGAAATGTTGAAAGAGAATGGAGTGTCTTAACACTAGGTTCTCTGGTTCCCTCTGCCTACCCCGCTATATGCGGGATAAAAAAAAAAAAATTGAAGGTTAGTTTCAATGGTATGACGTTCAATTCTTATGCAATAGTAAATAATGGTAGTGTAACAATGTATCATGTTTCTATATAAAATTCTTGCATTACTGACAACGCGTAGCCAAAACTATGAAATTAGAAAGCTAAAATTGAGCATGCAAGTTCCTTAAGGAGTGTGAGAAAAAATGGGAAAAAAACATGTTTTTATGTATTATAGTAAATGCAAACGTAGTAGCGCTCTACAACAAGTCAATATAGATTGATTACTAATTTGTAAGTAGATAGTAATGGCTAAGAAGAAAGTTTTTGTCTCCTATTACGAATATTACGCGGACAGAGAAATAAGAAAATGGCATATATGGTTGTGATAGAGATCAGAAAATTAATACTTTCTTTAATAATATTAAGGGGAGACCTCGGTTGACCTTCGAGAACACAGTATCAATAATACTGGAGGAAGGTCACGTAAAAAGCATGAGTACCCCCCGGAGCGCATCCATGAAGAGGTTAATGACGAGGCGAAAGAGGTATGCAGGGACCGTAGCATTTAGCGCTTCGTTCTTTCTGACTACCCAGCTTGGGATAAAGCGTGAAGTTAGGTAAGTAGGTAGGTATAATAATATATGTCGGCAGGGCCGTATTATTAACCTCGTCATCCGACATAGTGGGCGTATAAAATGGGTAATCGAACAAAGAGACAAAGAGAACACAATGAACACGATTTATTATCTTCACAATTTTATGAACACGGTTATAACTAAACGTAGGTAACAGTTCCTAGCTTGGAGGAGAACCGATCCCGATGACGACCAAATGGTAAGTGAGTCTTGGTCCGACGTCACCCCACCGGCTAGGCTCTGTTGTAGCACGAGCCAATTGCAACACTGCGACGGTGCTGCCATCCACCGGAACTCGTGCTTCGTTCAGTTATCGGTCCGTACTAATAACCGTCTCCGACATATATTAAAAATCGTTAAATTCATAAAATAAATATTAAACAGTACCGTATGTTTAATATACACTTTTTTTATTAAGTGACTTTCACGTTACCTAGGCAACGCCCATTTTATTTGGTAGGGTTTTTTCCCACTCGGGAAAATTATCATATTTAAATTATTTTAATTTCCCATATTTAGCAAGACAAAGCACGGCGTTATGATCCGCCGTTCAAAAGACAATATGTCGAATTCCGGCGGAAAGTGAAGTATCTTAACACTAGGTTCTATGCTAGAAAAAGCATTAAGCTATAAAAAAAAACATTTTAAATTTAAATCAAAATTAACACGTAATCAGGTAGCTATCGATAAAACCCGATTATTTAAGATCTTTGCTCAAGAAATCTACTTAGATTTACGTTTCCGATTAGATGTGATTTTATCAGTAATTGAACGATATTTCACGTTTCCTCCTAAGTGAATTTGAAGTGCGTCATTTTTCATTAACTGTGATCTGCTTAGGGTTCTTATGTTTAATTTGAAAAAGACTGAATTAATGATATTAAAGTGTTTTACTTTAAATACAATAAAGAAAATATCTAATATCTATCTAACTTCACACTGTAACCCGCATATAGCAGGATAGGCAGAGGGAACCAGAGAACCTAGTGTTAAGACACTCCATTCTCTTTCAACAATTCCCACTCCAGGAAATGTAAAATTTAGTATTTTCATTTCTTGGGTTTGGTAACAAGGCAAAGCGCGGCGTTGAGTTCCGCCGCTCAACACGCAATGCCTCAATTCGGCGGAAAGTGGGCAACGGAATAAAGAAAATATAAAGTAAAATTAAATATTTATTTTGAAATTTATTCATCTACTTTTTAAAATTCAATTATGACCCAATGGAGCAATGTCTGATAGTAGAACGATAGGATGTAGGTTTGATCACTACATAATATTACATCAGAATATTTCCTGTGTGCCTGTCGTGGTGCAGAGGCACAAGCGTGCGACTATAAGCGCGACAGGTTGTGGATTCGATTCCCACTCCAGGATAGCTTAGTATTTTCATTTCCTGAGTTTGGTAAAGGCAAAGCGCAGCGTTGTGTTCCGCCACTTAGCACGCAATGTCAATTCGGAGGAAAGTGGGGAACGGAGTGTCCTAAAACTAGGTTATCAGGTTTCCACTACCTACCCTGCTGTATGCGGGATACAGCGTGAAGCTAAAAAAAAATTACAGTACATTAACCACATCTACATTACCCCAAATTGTAACATTTAAATTATTTTAGTTGCTTTCTGGCAACAAAGCGTGGCGTTGCGTTTCATACACGCAATGTCACGAATTGGACCGAAAGAAGAGAACAAAGTGTTTGACAATAGCCTATCCTTGATTACTTGCTATGGAGGAAAACGTGTAAAGCTACTTTAAGTTACTCTAAAACATAAAAAACAATAATTTAATAACATAAAAAAACAAATGTAATTTTTTATAAGTTATAAAAACTATAAATTCAAAATATCAACGTGTCTGACTGCCTCAATTTGGCGGAAAGTGGGAAACAGAGTGTCTTAACACTAGGTCCCCTCTGCCTACCTTGCTATATGCGGGATACAGCGTGAAGCTATGTATGTATGTATGTATGTATGTATGCAGCGTATCTGACGCGCTTGAGTCAAGTTTTAACCGGCTTCAACAAAAGAAATAGGTTATCAATTGGACTGTTTTTTTTTTATGTGTACTACATAATTCTTTAGTGAGTGAACTAATTTTGATGGTGCTTTTTTTAAACAATAGCTAGTGCTGTACTAGTAAGATCTGACAAATATTTTTGGAGCTCATAATAATTTTGCTTAGTAGTGCAATTTAATTGAAATTTGTTTTCTTTTTTGTTTAAATCTTGATTAAATGCATTACAATTCCATCAGTATCCTCTAGGTTGGCAACGCATCTACAACATCTCTGGTGTTGTAGATATCTATGGGCGAAGGTAACCACTTACCATCAGGTGGTCCTTCTGCTCGTTTGCCGTCCGTTATCAATAAAAAAAAAAAAAAAAAAAATTCACAGAGAGAATATAACTTTTTCTTATATATTTTTGTGATCATAAAATATTCATAAGCAAACATTCAACAAAATAACAGCTACAAAAACGTCCTGATTATTTCAGAATCTTAATTTCGATATTTTGAATAACAAATGGCGACAGACAGACAAATTATTTAAACGCTAGCTTGAATTGTGATTAAATTGATATAATTGCTGAAATCCACTCAGACATTTAAATTGTGTTTTTTTTACTTCCCTCGATATTGGAAGCGATTTTGTAATTTATCGTATGCAAATAAACTTGAGTTTGGGTGAAAGGAATTTTAATAAAACCAAGAGTGTTATTCGTATAATTAAATTATTTGTTTGAAAATATTTTCTTTAATTAAAATAACCAAATAAACTGCTGTGTGTAACACCTGTAAACGCAGGTTGTGGGTTCGATTTCCACTCCAGGAAATGTAAAAGTTTAGTATTTTCATTTCCTGGGTTTGATAACAAGGCAAGGCTCGGCGTTGAGTTCCGCCACTCAGTACGCTTAGCCTCAATTCGGCGGACGCTATCGAGCACTTGGTTCTCAGATTCGCTCTGCCTACCCTACTATATGTGGGGTACAGCGTGAAGTTAAAATATATATGTATATATATTTTAACTTCACGCCGTATATATAAACGCAACAACGTAATATATATATATACTGGTTGTAGGTTCGAATCCCACTCGGAGAAATAATCAGAGCTCAGAGCGTTCCGTCACGCTCCGTCACGCTCCGCCGAGAGTTCCGTCACTCAACACGCAATGTCTCGAATTAGGATGGAAAGTGGGAAAGTGGAGAACTATGTGTCTTGACACTAGGTTCTCTCTAATACCAGGGTATAGCATACAGGATAAAGCGAGAAGCTAAAAAAAATGACCTCAAAAAATAGAAGGCGACAGAGAAAATAAAAAGCTATAAAAGTGAATTTAAATACTCATAGTACTAGTATCTATTAACTAGAGTATTCCTTATTTTTGTTTAGTTAGCAGTATAAAGCGATTTTATCCTATTAGTGACTAATTTTACCTATAGCAGAACTTCCAATGGGATAATATTAGACATCATAAAATATGTATGTATGTAATCTCATATACTGACTTCTCGTCTACGATTTTCACCCTAAATTGAGTCACTGTTAAGTGACGGAAATCAACGCCGCGTTTTATCTTACTAGAGCGTAAAAATGACTTTTCTTCCTCTTTTTTTTAACTTCACGCTGTAACCCGCATAAAGCAGGGTAGGCAGAGGGAACCAGAGAACCTAGTGTTAAAACACTCCGTTCTTTTTAGATTTCCGTTTCCCACTTTCCGATGAATTGAGTCATTGCATGCTATGTCCTGGAACTCATACGCCACGTTTTGTTACTAGAGCTTAGCTAATACTGAATATTGAATATTATTAATATTTAATATTTTCATTCCTTGTACTGGGAATCGAACCCACCACCTGCCGCGTTTAAAGTCGCATTCTTGTGCCACTGCGTCATGAGTGGACTCAACCATACATCCATTCATCTTATCGTGAAATTCGAACTCAGAACCTTATTTAGAACCAGACGTTCTACTGCGCCACGATGGCGTATATGGCGAACAAAGATTATATTAGTATTTATACTTATAATTTACATCTCATCAAAGAAAATTGTTTCTATAATGATCCATTCAAGCATTAGATATTCTATTTAAATGTATCCTAAAATATTCTGAAAGACATCAAAATTCGTCTAACTCAATTTAACATTCACTTTAATATTGTATTAAAAAATATACCGTGTACCGTAAAAAAGCTCGTTAAAGCTTATTTTATCATAAAAACAAACGTTCAAATCTTATATATTTCATAATTTTATCTGTAGTTAGTCAAAACTCATAACTTTCTAACATTTTATATTAAGACGTACAGTAGTCGACTGTTGTTTCTCTCGCTTTGTATGAATCGGTAGGACTTGTGACTTAGTTGTTAGTGATGATCTGGTAACTATTTCGATTCTCAGTTATTATGTTGAAGAAGCAAGAGAAGCTTGAAACAGTACCTGAGACTTATAATGTAAGTATAAACTAAAGGGACCATCAAAATTTAGTTTAATTTTTATTTACGGATTTCGTTTCTATTGATTTTTTTATCAGACAGCAGGCAGAGAGACTCGTGTCAAGACACTCCGTTCGCCAATTTCTACGTAAAATTGAGATTCACGTTTTAAATGGCGGGTCTTACCACAGCGCTTTGTCTTATCGAATCGGGAAAATAAAAACAATTTTAATATAATTTCTGTGTATGTCCAATAGTTAAAGATTCATTCCTCGAAAAAGGGTTTCATAATTGCATTATTTTTTCTTTTAAAATAATGTTTGGTATATATTTACAATTATTTATGTACTTATATTCATACATAAATACATAATAAATTACCTAACCACCATATGATTATTCTTAGTTTTGTCTCAAATATCTTCGTAAACACGAAAGTGAACACTTTCTCAGGAATTTTACGACAAGATGAATAGATGTATGGTTGAGTCCATTCATGACGCAGTGGCACAAGAAAGCGACTGTAAACGCGGCAGGTGGTGGGTTCGATTCCCAGTACAAGGAATGAAAATATTAAATATTAATAATATTCAATATTCAGTATTAGCTAAGCTCTAGTAACAAAACGTGGCGTATGAGTTCCACTGCATAGCACGCAATGCCTCAATTCATCGGAAAGTGGGAAACGGAAATCTTAAAAGAACGGAGTGTTTTAACACTAGGTTCTCAGGTTCCTGCCTACCCTGCTATTTGCGGGATACAGCGTGAAGCTAAAAAGAAAAAAAACACGAAAGGTATACGTGTTGCCCTACGTACAATTATTCACTCATTTTCTTGGCGAAGTTTACGGGGCTGTAAAAGACACTTTAGAAAATTAATTTGAAGCAAGGTAAGTTCAAATAAATCCACATAGAGAATTTTGTGCTTAGATTAAAATCGTAAAAGCGACAGCCATAAAGTCTTTATGCCTTCATCTTGTACATTTGTGAAATATACTTGAGTAAAATATCTGTTTTGTTAATTTTGAGGGATTCTAAATTAGTATAGTAATTTGTGAGACTTACATACATTACTAACTTGTAAATCTAAAGAAGGTTAACTTATATTAAATTATGGATATTTTACAAGTATAAAATAGGAGTATATTTGTATATCTATTTCCTTTTTTTTCTTTTGCTGTATCCCGCATATAGCAAGGGAGGCATAGGGAACCAGAGAACCTAGTGTTAAGAACCTAGTGTCTCTTTTAACATTTCCGTTCCCCACTTTCCGCTGAACCGAGGTCTTGCGTGCTAAGTGCCGAAACTCAACGCCGCGCTTTGCCTTGTTACCAGAGCCAAGAAACTATAATTTAATAAATATGTTTCTTTTCAATGATAATTTCTTTAACTGACTTCAAAAAAGGAGCACGTTCTCAATTTATTTGTATTTTTACTTAACTATTACGCATAACTTTTTGCTGGTTAAAACATTTTTTGGGGATTCTTATTTTATATAACAGCTAGTGCTCCTAATGGCTCTTAAAGTGCGGCGTTGAGTTCCGCCACTCAGCACGAAATGCCTCAATTCGGCGGAAAGTGGGGAATGGAGTGTCTCAACACTAGGTTCTTTCTGTATGCGGGATACAGCGTGAAGCTTTGTATGTATGCTTCTAGTGTATTGATTAGCAGTTAGGATGACACTTATTGTTTCATACTTTTACTTCTTAGTGCATTTTATTTGTGACACGGATTTTTTTGTTAAAATATTAATTATTTCTTCTTACGAAGGACACTGCCTAAACCTGCTATGCGATGAGAGAAATAAATGAAAGATGAGAGAATATAAATCATATAATTCAGAAATATAAGTTAAGCAATATAACAATCTAATCACACATCTACCTATATTAAAAACGCGAAAATTTATGAATATGGATGGACGTTTTTTATTATTTCCTTTAAAAACTACTAAGAGGATTTCGATGAAACTTCACAATAATATAGCATACATGTACGAGTACATCAAAACAGCACATAGATCATAATTTATTAATATTTTATGTAATTTAAACCTAGTATTTACACGCCTGTCGTGACGCAGAGGCACAAGAGGCACGAGTGTCCTAACACTAGGTTCCCTGGTTACCTCTGCCTACCCTGCTATATGCGGGTTACAGCGTGAAGTTATAAAAAAAAAAAAAGTATTTACACGTATGTAATGTATGTAATCCATCCATAGATTTAGTAAATGTAATTTACTATAGAAATACAATTATTCAATAGCCATAGTAATAACGTCAAAGTTTCTAGAACAATGCACATTCATATTTACACTATAATATTAAAACCGTATTTGAAGCTCATTTAACACAAAATGTCAATCTATTGCTTTATTGGCTAAATTGGACGTACAGTGAAATTGTGTTACGTAATGGAACTATTATGTGATATAAATGTATGAATTTTATATTAACTGACTTCAAAAACAAGGAGGTTATGATTTTGACTGTATTTTTTAAGTTAAATTTTTAACGCCTGTCGTGGCGCAGAGGCACAAGCGTGCGACTGTAAACGCGACAGGTTGTGGGTTCGATTCCCACTCCAGGAAATGTAAAAGTGTTTTTGTTGGTTAAGTTTAGTAAAAAGGCAAAGCGCGGCGTTGAGTTCCGCCACTTAGCACGCAATGCCTCAATTCCGCGTGTCTTAACACTAGGCTCCCAGATTCCCTCTGCCTACCAGAGAGCATGAAATGAGAGCAAGAAATTGAGGAACGGAAATGTGGAGAGAACGGAGCAATAAAAAAAGTACAAAGGCAAATATTTCCTCGAATTAGAAGTGAACCCACAACCATCTTGTGTTTACTACTAAATTGAACCATGGTGGAGTTTATACAACGATTGCGTACACAAGCAGTAGAAAATCTCACAGGCACTCATTTATTAAGTTGCTTCGTTTAATCAAGGCGCAAATACGTAATTAGATTCCTGCAAAAAAAATGAAAAAAGTTCCCATTAATTAAGCACGCGACCGACTTTTGAAACGCAGTGCTTCTTTACAACGAAATATTTCAATTAACAAATTTGAAATTTTGTACCGTATCATAACTAATGGCGCGTTAAAGAAATTTATGTTAGTTTAGTTTTGCAATATTCTGAAAATGTTACCTTTTCAATGTGTAATAAGTTAACATAAAATAGTTCTTTATACGTACATACATACATAGCTTCACGCTGTATCCCGAATATAGCAGGATAGGCAGAGGGAACCTAGTGTTAAGACACTCCGTTCCCCACTTTCCGCCGAATTGAGGCATTGCGTGTTGAGTGGCGGAACTCAACGCCGCGCTTTGCCTTGTTACCAAACCCAGGAAATGAAAGATTCCATTTACTTACTTTTCAACTGACTTCAAAAAAGGAGGTTATCAATTTGACTGTATTTTTTATGTGTGTTAAAATGAGAAAAAGGGTTCAAATCTTAATTATTTAGTATGAAAAGTTATAGGTATTTTTTTATAACGGTTTAATATATAACGTTTTATTTTATAGATCTATTGTTTGTTCAGACTGTAAGTTATCGTTAAAAAAAATAAAGAATAAATAAGCCTATGGCGACTCATTTACGGTAAAAGCTGCTACTCTGTGGAACACTCTTCCGAGGGATATACGTGAATCAGGCTCCGTGTACATATTTAAACGTCGTCTCAAAGACCACTTTCTTTCTTTATAAATTTTTATGTATTTTACGTAAACATTGTGTATGTAAGTTTATTATTATTTTATATCTATATATATAAAAGAAAGTCGTGTTAGTTACACCACTTATAACTCAAGAACGCCAGAACAGATTCGGCTGAAAATTGGTAGGGAGGTAGCTTAGAGCCAGGAGATGGACATAGGATACTTTTTATCCCGTTCGACAGCGATCCCGTGTGACTTGACATGAAACGTCAGTCACTATAAAACGTGGTATAACAAAAAAGAATCAGACTTGGAATAACAAAACGCAAATGACAGCTATATAATTGACGTAAAATGACAGCTATGTATTGACGTATGGATGACAATTTGATATTTGTAAGAAATCAATATTAAAACTATTTCTATTAAATAAATAATTAACAAGTGGATTGAAGTGAAGTGAATGTTAATTAATAATGCCGCGACCAAGACGATCGAATCTTTCCCGACAAAGCCGTAATGCAAGAAGAATACAAAATACTGCAAATGAAAGGACTGAAGAAGAACAAGAAATTGCACGTGAGCAGCGCCGCGATAGTATGGCTCGACTTCGTGCTTCTCAATCACGAGAGCAAAGTGAAGCAGCCCGTGAAACAGCTCGGTTGGCAATGCAGAATCGTCGAGCGAACAACAGAAGGCAACAAATAGATAATTTGCGACGCAGAACAAGATATTTAGCTGATTTGAATCGAGCAGCGTTTCGATACGATTGCAGCAATGATTACAGCTTGCATCCTAGCGTTTGCATTGGGCAAATGGACGTTGTTTGCGAGTATTGTAGTGCATTAAAGTTTTCCGGAGAAACGCCTGGATTATGCTGCCTTAATGGTAAAGTGAAATTGCCAGTGTTGACTCCGCCACATGAGCCATTGTATTCATTGCTTTGTGGCGAAACACGAGAATCACGCCACTTTCTTGCAAATACTCGAAAATACAATAGTTGTTTCCAAATGACGTCATTTGGGGCAGACATTATCGAAGAAGGAGGATTTAATCCGACATTTAAGGTATTTATTTTTTTTATTTTATTTATTTATAACTCTTTATTGTACACACATAAAATAAATAAAATAGAAAATACACACAAGGATTAGATATACAATAGGCGACCTTATCGCTAAAATAGCGATCTCTTCCAGGCAACCTTAAGGCATAAGAAAGCGCAAATTAAAATTCAGATAGGGTGGGAAAAATAAGGAAATAATAATATTTAAACAAAAACAATAGCATACTTATAGATTTATTATAGCAAATACATAACTTATATACTACACAAATACATACA
>JAKGSA010002214.1:0-22286 GCA_033558755.1 Philaethria dido
ATAGTGGTCGCGAGCCAGTCGGAGGACGAACCTCCTACCACCTAACATATAAGAAATCAAATGTAAAGTATGGCAATTAAATTAGTTTCTGAGGCCAGTCGTGACGCAAAGGCACAAGTGTGCGACTGTAAACGCGACTGGTTGTGCGTTTGATTCGCACTCCAGGAAATGAATATTAAATATTTACAAGGATTAATATTTCATATTTTCATTTTGCTGTGATAACGAGGCAATGCGCAGCATTTAGTTCTACCACTCAGAACGTAATGTTTTAATTCGGCAGAAAGTAGGGAACGGCAGTGTCTTAATAAAGAAATTGAATGGAGTGTCTTAATGGAACGGATTGCTTTAACACTAAGTTCTCAGGTTCCCTCTACCTACCCTGCAATGGATGGCATATAGTTTGAAGCATTCAGCTTTAAAATATATCTTCAATCAATGAATTCTTATTTAATCACACATTCTATTTTGTAGCCTACGGATAAAACGAAATAATGTAAAATTTGAAATAAATTAGAAAATAATCAAGTTAGAAAATAATATATTTAGTATATTTTTGTATGTTATACAGCTACAGAATATTATAACTTATTTGCCATTTATCTATTTCATCTTTAATTATAAAAATACATCATATTAAATTCATATATTTAATTAAATTCATTAAATTCATATTTAATTTAAAATTTATATTATAAAGACGAACGCAGATGAAACCGGTAGGCGACTACGTAGACCAAATTTTTCTCGTCTACCGACACATTAACAATTAAACGTAAGATTTATATAATAATCAGTTTTTACTCGTTTCTCGACTATGCCTCTATATTCACTCTGTTCTCGTCATCTTTAAAATATCAGTTAGTCATAGCTTTTTTATTGTTTGTGGTGTATTACTATATTAACGCGTGCTGTGTGTTTCGTTCTCTTTTTTTTTATTGATAACGGACGGCAAACGAGCAGAAGGACCACCTGATGGTAAGTGGTTACCTTCGCCCATAGACATCTACAACACCAGAGATGTTGTAGATGCGTTGCCAACCTAGAGGATACTGATGGAAGGGGGGACAATGTAGTAGTCCACTATCAGAACCACCACATTTTGGGGAAAGGATGGGTGGGAAAGGGGAAAATCTGGCTTACATGCCATCGAACCGGAACACATCATTAGATATTTGGCGGTTCGTCTTTGACATGATAGTGGTCGCGAGCCAGTCGGAGGACGAACCTCCTACCACCTAACCGTAACCTTTCGCCTTATATGTACCTTATATTTAATTACCTTATATAAAAATTCTACTTCGGTTTTATATTTTGAAAGAAAAATCTAAGTAATGTAACAGAATAAAAAGAAATAAAATACCTAGTACGTTTTATTACGATTTCTTAAAAAGACTCACGCCGGACTTTTGCGTAAGTCAACTGGGTGTAGCAATTTATTAGTCACGAGAACTATCAAGATTTGTTATCTTGTGACCTTTTTTATTCTTGCTTTCAAGAAATCTGGGATATTCCTCATTTTATTCAGATAGTTTACGGTCCATTGAAGATAACAAAAAGTGGCCAATCGCCGTGTTTATGGAGGAAATAAAATGTATTTCTTCAATTGTCAGCAAAAATTTCTTAAAGAAGAAATACATCTTAGTAGAAACGTAGGCTACGTACGTTTTTAATTGTTTATAGTTTTTGACTTAAATCTACCTTTCGACTTAAAATCATATTTTTAGGGCTCTCAATAAAACGAAATAACAATAGAATCACTATGTTATCCGTTTGTCTATCTATGCGTAAAACTACCAAGACTGTTTTACTTAGAAACGCGAGGAGGAATCAAGTTGAAATTTATATCTAGTACTCAAGTCTGCAGTCTCTTGTCATAGAAAAAAATCTAATTTCTAAGCCTAACGCAATCAAAAGTTACGGTCGTTTATGCTCTATTTATGAAGCATATTTCGACGGTAAATTTAGTTACACTTAAAATAATGTTATACGTTTAGGGGACTAATTGTGGGGAGACAATATTCGAAATCCGATTTCCGTAATTAACGAACTATTTGCATTTCGCAAATTGAGGCAGAACTCTCAGAATGCTCAGATTAAACTCGCATTTGACCACAAAAATCGTTTTCGCAAACCGTAACCGTCCGGTTCGAAAAAAATGTCACTCTCACTTTTTCTTCCGCCTTCTTTACTCACTAAATGTATTCTTTGAACAATCTTGAGTAGTACTTGTATATTGTAGTATGTATATAAAATATTTCATTAATAATTTATTCATTCATAGAAATAAAATTTATTTAATATTGTTAAAAGGCAACTAAAAAGTTACTTCCAATTTACGTTAAAACAGAGATGGTTAAAGTTAACTTCAATCGGAAACTTTAGGCGTTGCAATATAACTCGAATTTGGGTAATCGCTGTTTAAAACAGTTTATAATATGTTATTAATCGATAAAACTCTGTTTTTTCAAATAGTTAAATTTATTTACGAATATAAATTATCAATTCCATTCCAACAAACTGAACAGGAATAGGTTTAGAGCAAATTTCTACGCGGGAGAGGTAGGCGCGAGAGGTATAACAGCGAAGTCTCTTTATAATCTACTAAAAGATCAATAAATCAGAAAAAGAGGCCAGAAAGTTCAGACAGAAATGACTGACTGCAAAGTTAGGCAACCAGTAGGGCATACTGTCTGTCTGTCAATTCATTTCTAGCACATATTTCGAAGGCGGCATTAGTAGGAACTTTTCAAATTTGGTTAGGTAGAGAGAGGAGCGCGGACAGTGGGGGTGAACGTTAATGCGCATTTTAAAGGGGCCCATTAAACCTACACTTTGGTCGTAAGTCTTAGGCACTCTCCAAACTCTGCAACGCGATGGGCCCGGTACCCGCATGGTGAAACCATAAATTGCTAAGGAGTTTCTTCTCATATTAATGATAAAATATTTTGATACAAAATATAAAAATAGTGTGGATTTCGTGAAACATATATTGATATCAATAATTTGTAATTAGAACAAGGAAATGAAAATAATTTAAATACAATTATTGCCTACAATTAGTGTCATTCGAAGCCATAATCACTTACGTTTACAGTCAGATGGTGTCCCACTGCGCCACGATGGCCTTTTAGGTAAAGTAAATGTCATTGTGACAAAAAAACTTATCAAAATTATAAACAATACAAATATATTACGTATAATTTGTAATTAATAATTTTTTTTTAGTGTCTCACCAATAAGTGAAGGTTGGCAATCACTCATGAATGTTTTATCCTATCCCTGGCAGCCTATTCAGCTTCATGGTTTTCCTGCATAGCAAAGTATGAGAGGACCTGTAAAGAATCTGTTATTCAACTTCCATCTAAATTGAAGATACTGCATGTTACGAGGCGTAGCTTAATGTAGCACTTTGTCTCACCTGAGAAGAAAAATGAAAATATTTAAAAAATATAATCACACCCTGAGTGTTTCATTTTGCTATACTTTTCAATAGTACTATTTGTACCTATCTATTGAGGTAACAGAACATCATTGTGTGATATTTTTCATTTCCCTCCTTAGTATTAAAACGATACGACGGAAGACAGTGAGAGAGACACGAGTAAAAGATTTATAAAAAGTAGTCTTGGAGGCGCTGAATTATGAGAGACATATTACTCAAGTCTTTCTATGAACCGGATATTTTCTCGATGTTTTTCTTAGTTCTTTATTACGTCATTCTGTATGAGAAATGATCTTTTACTGTCGTTTGAAAATATTTGTTCTTGCATATGAATATTGTAATATTCATATTACACACATTTATTTCAAATATTTTTGTTTATTTTTTTTTTTTTTATGGATAACGGATGGCAAACGAGCAGAAGGACCACCTGATGGTAAGTGGATACCTTCGCCCATGAACATCTACAACACCAGAGATGTTGTAGATGCGTTGCCAACCTAGAGGATACAGATGGAAGAGGAGGACAATGTAGTATTCCGTTCTCGGAACCACAACATTTTGGGGAAAGGATGGGTGGGAATGGGAAAACCTGGCTTACATGCCATCGAACCGGAACACATCACAAGATATTTGGCGGTTCGTCTTTGACATGATAGTGGTCGCGAGCCAGACGGAGGACGAACCTCCTACCACCAAAGAAAATCTTCTAGAAGTGTATTAAGTTGCTTAGTATTACTAATTAGCTGAAGCTTTGGTAACTTAGTAACAGTTACTTAGTTACTGAACTATATTATGTTAATTATTTATTTGTGTATTTATGTATGTATTAATATTCGCGTAATTTCAGTAGTCAGAGAACTTCAGCAGTTTCCAAGTGGCGCGGGTTCGAGTCCTTTTGCGTTCAATTTTTTATACATTTTCTTTACTGTAAAATATAAAAGGTTTCTTTTACCTTATTTCATCAATTCCTTCATTTCACGGATTAATCTTGGGAGCACTCTCACGCTTTATAATATGTATATGCCACCAGGAAATCTTATTTTGTTTAAGGTAAAATCTCTTTTGAGACCCTATTTCTGTAACCACATTTGCAAAATAACAAACAGTATATTTAAAATATTTTTTCAGCTCAATATCGAACACATCGCTACAGCTTTTGTTACAAATATTGATATATAGCTGAATTTTAATAATCAATTGTAACGCACTCCAGGAAATGTAAAAGTTTAGTATTTTCTTTTCCTAGGTTTGTTAGCAAGACAAAGTGCGTCGTTGAGTTCCGCTCAGCACGCAATGCCGGAAAGTGGGGAACAGAGTGTCTTAACACTAGATTCCCAGGTTCTCTAGGTTGTCCACCCGACTTTATGCGGGATACAGCTTGAAGCTAAAAAAAATGTAATACATTTATAAAATTACATATAATTATTATACGAACTTGAATTAAATATTTTGTCTGATTTTAACAGCAAAATATAAAAATAGCAATAAAATAAAATGAACTTTCTCAGTGTTAACTTAAAATATTTAGTAAAAGCTTTTCCGCTATCTTTCAGTGGTGACCAGCGTGCATGAAAGTTTTTAAAACATGTAACTTGAATATTTCATCTATATTTTTGTTTTATTTTAAGCTCTACTTTAGAAATACACAAACGGAATAGGTTATTATGAAGTTAAGAGTAAGCAGGAATATGGCATAAATGTGAATATATATATATATATATATATATATATATATATATATATATATATATATATATATGTATATATAAAAGTATGTCATATAAACATAGTTACGTATAATATTTAACTCTTTGTGGTTTTTTTTTTATTTTTAAATATCTCGTGCATTATCAGCGTTGTATAATTTATAATGAATATAAATTTTTGCTTTTCATAAACGTTTCCTAAAGATCTAACCACTTGTTATAATTCGTCTATGCTTTCTGCTTATTTAGACACTACGTAGCAATTCCTAAGCGTGAGCGGTAAGAGAGGCAGGGGGAGACCGCGGTTGGCCTTCGAGAATACAGTATCAATGATACTGGAGGAAGGTCACGTAAAAAGCACGAGGACTCCCCGGAGGGCATGCATGAAGAGGTTAATGACTGTGGACGAGGCGAAAGAGGTATGCAGGGACCGTAGCGTTTGGCTCTCCGTTCTCTCTGACTACCCCGCTAGGGATAAGCGTGAAGTTAAGTGAAGTGAAGTGACGTGGCACTTCCTAAGTTGGGGAAATAACTATGTAGTGTAAACTTAACCATATATTACTATTTATTTTTTGACCCGATTCTTGGCTTCTGATGCTTGAAAATTTACACATGTGTCCAGACTCGATGACAATATTATATATATTTTCAAAGACTAAACGTAACATTTTTGACAGAAATGCCACGATAACGAGAAAATATTTGGTTTGGTTTGGTTCTTATCATATGGTTTTTCGAGCGTGCCAGTTGAGCACAAATCATTTCGCCAATGTAACGTGTATTTAGTATTATAATAGCGATCATTGCTTTTCTATTCGTTCTTTGAATATAAGAAATAAAAGATAGCCGCCGCTATAAAATGGCGTGTCCGCCATCTTGTAGCGGGGATTATGAGAAAATATTTTAAAACGTGTTTTTTTTTTAATTTAAAAAATATATTCCTACATATGACATTGACATTTGTTATTAGGCGCCCAATATTGTCAAGAGAAAAATGTGAACATCCTATATTGTCAGTAACTTGTCAATCTTTATCTTAAATAAACATGCGTTGCGTGAAAACAATTTCAATATTCGTGGCGTCTACTAACAAACGACCTACGAAATGATGCCTTCTAGTTTTTTAATAAAAAAAAAAACAAAAAAGATACATTGCTCTGTATTATTCGAAATACTATAGATATGTATGTAGAAATTTTAAATTGGCGGAGTTTGAAACCGCGTTTCTTGGAATCCGTCCAATTATTCTTACTCATTAAGTTCTATTTATTTAATAAATACCTTTTGTGATTGTAAATGATTTGCTGTTAGCTTCTCTGTGGAAAGATTTTTATGAATGCTTTGTTGCCCAAAGGCTATTTTACTAGGACTTCGCTGGAGACTTGGGCGATGCAATTTATTTTAAACAAAAGTTTAAGATCAAATTCACAAGCTTTGTGTAATGTTTCAAAAAGCTGATTATTTTTCTCCACTTTGTCACTTAGCAACATCCCGGTAGCGCGTGCTTTACGTAATTAGAATAGAAACAGTTGTTTTTGACAATATTTCGTAGAAATATTGCCAATAAACAGTGTTACTGAGATATAGTAGTTTACAGTAGTAAAGATATATAAAAAAGATGTTCTATGTAATACCACAGCTAACAGACATATATATTTTTATATTTCTTAATAGTTTGTAAGGAGTATCGTCATATAGTTTGACAGAATTGATTAGTAAGACCTTTGACTAGCTCAGCTGAATAAAGAATGGTCATCTTATGCTATTTGCTTAATTATTTCCATAGTATTTTAATGTGTTATTACAAAAACTAAATATTACAAAAATGTGGAAATTCTTTTTAAGTTCGTTTAAAATATATCTAATACTAAATTCAGTAGAAGGTATTTTTTTTAACAAAATATTGATCGAAAATGTTACGTTATATAACATATTTAGTAAGTTAGTTTCTGTTATATTCTTTTTATAAATTAAATATACTAATATTTTTTGCTATTTTAACAACAAACAGATAACCTAATAGGTTCAAATTTATAATATAAAAAAAAACACATTAATAAGTATCTATATAGTGACATTGTCTTAACCTTTCACGTGTAATAGGTCCTCTATTGTCTGCGTCATCTGAGCTACATACACAATAGCCTCATTTCTAAGATCTGACCTTAGTGTTCTAATAAATTACATACATTATTCAAACTTAAAGCTATCTAGACTAAATTAGTGTAAATTGCGGTACGAAATGTTGCCAAAGTATATGAAAAGAAGTACCTTTTAGTATAAAACCCAAGTTAGGGCTGTTAGTGAAAGTAAGTGAATATGCATACATTAAAAAAAACTTAAATATTAAGTTCATACAAGTAAAGTAATATTAAATATTCAACATTTTTACCAAAGTAAATTAATTTTCGTTTCTTTTCGATTAAGAATTAATGCCCACTATGCTTCCGATTCTGGTCGGAAGGGTGAATAGACAGAAAAAATCTATAATTATTGAATGGTGAGTAGCGAAACTTATCACCATACGTTAATCAGGTCGAGGAAATAATAAAACCAGAGAGCATATTCACGCTCTTTTCTCGCATAACTATGTAGGGAGAATAAACAAACAGTTAAGTCACACCGTTCTCCACTTACAGTCAGAATTCAAGAAATTGCGTGTTGATTGAAAAAAGATCGCACCCCGTTCTCTCTTTTGGATTAGCGGGTAATGGAAATATTTAAAACTTTATAATAATTTCTCATACGGACCGGAGTTTACGACTACAGAAACGATATCACTGCGTTGCAATAGCGTTTCATAATATTTTTTAGCTTCATGCTGTATGTGTGTTGTATGTGTGTTGTTAGGTGGTAGGAGGTTCGTCCTCCGACTGGCTCGCGACCACTATCATGTCAAAGACGAATCGCCAAATATCTAATGATGTGTTCCGGTTCGATGGCATGTAAGCCAGATTTTCCCCTTTCCCACCCATCCTTTCATTCCATAATGTGGTGGTTCTGATAGCGGACTACTACATTGTCCTCCCTACCATCAGTATCCTCTAGGTTGGCAATGCATCTACAACATCTCTGGTGTTGTAGATGTCTATGGGCGAAGGTAACCACTTACCATCAGGTGGTCCTTCTGCTCGTTTGCCGGCCGTTATCAATAAAAAAAAAAAACCCCGCACATAGCAGGTAGGCAAAGGAAATTTGAGAACCTAGTGTTAAGACACTCCGGTCTCTCATTTCAGTTCCCATTTTTAATAAAATATACAGTAGGCTATTACCTACTGCTACTTAGTAACTAAGTATTTAAATAATGAATATAAATATTTCACCGAATGAAACTTGGACAAACGACTATTACGGTCAGTTAGGCACTTTATAAATTGCCCATAAAAGTATAGCGTTATCTATTATTTAAATTTTCATATAAATATTACTTCAGAATTTAAATGTAGATTGCACACATTCTTTATCAGTAATGGAAATTGTACTAATTGCCTTAAAATAAGTTCTACATCTTACTATTGTCCGGGGATAGATAATTTTAGGGCCAGTAGTGTATAAATCTTAAACAAGCAGACTAAGTCCACCCCAAATTTTTAAATTTTATGGAATCAGATAGTTACTGCAAAGCTTTCTGAAGTCTTTAAATTTACGGGTAACTTTATAGTTATATGTTTCCTTTAATTTATTTACCAAAATACTGAATATACTTTTTGAGTAACTTTCAATTAAAAAAGAGAGAACGTAGTGTTTCTTTCATTACATGTCTTACTTACAAGTTATAAATATTTTTTTTAATTGCAAAATGTATTTTATATTATTATACAGATCAAAATTTTATTAATTTAAAATTATGTAGTTTCCTCAAATAACTTAGCCCTCCTCACTTTCCTATGTTGAATTTGTAGACGCTCCCTTAAACGATGACTCAAGTGAAAAATCAACACGTTTTCGATAAATCTCTTTATTCAGCTATTTCGGCAGGGTGGGTTTTGAGGATCCTATAGAGAAATGTCCCACATAGTCAATGGTGTTGTATTTAGGGTAAATTTAATATTTAAAAGCTAAGAAGAACATTGCCCCAATTGAACCTAGAAATAGTTGTAAATTAGAAAAAAATATACCTTTATATAAATAAGGAAAACAATATTTAAACCTGAAAAGAAATAAAGTACAGCAAAAATTATAATTTAAATTTAGTTTTGAACAGGCTTTGCATAAAGTTCATATGAAAAATTGAGATAACTTCATTTTACCTCAAACGTTTTATTTTTAAGCTTAAACGTAAGCACATAATGCAAGCATTGTTAGAAAGACAATACGTTAAACAAAATGGTTACTTTGTACTGGGGTTTTATACGAAATGTTTTAGTGGTGCACCGCAATACGCACGTGCCACTGTATTTTCAGAGTGCATTGAGTATTCGAGTGTAAAGCACTCTACTCTAATTGTATCCAAGTAATAAAAACAAGCTTCTTGTTTTATTTAAGTTATGTCCCACATAGGTTTAAAAACTTTACAATTCATATATACTTTCTTAAAAAGATATTCCTACCTATTCAATGTTCCCGTAACTTTCATACACGTTATATTTAATTTACATACATACATAGCTTCACGCTGTATCCCGAATATAGTAGGGCAGGCAGAGGCTAGTATTAAGACACTCCGTTCCCCACTTTCCGTTGAATTGAGACATTGCGTACTGAGTGGCAAAACTCAACGCCGCGTTTTGCCTTTTTACCAAACCCAGGAAATCAAAAATTCCATTTCCTGGAGTGGGAATCGAACCCACAACCTGTCGCGTTTACAGTCGCACGATTATGCCTCTGTTGGCATGGCGTGGCGCTAATTGATATTTTATTTTATTTAATATAAAATAAATATTATATTTATACCTAAAAATATTACTTTAGTGAAAAAAGTAATATCCAGATAAGAATCGGTCTAAAAAGTTTTAGATCAAATTCGCTATAAAAAATTCGTTTACCATTCGAGTAGCCGTAACGAAATCTGTCGAAGTTTGACAATCAAAGCCTGTTTACTGAAGGTCGTTCCAGTAATATCGTAATAAAAAGAGGTTGCCCATTGTCAATCTCCCTAATATCCTGTAGGACGATGAAAGTAAATGACAATTTAGTCTTTGTCTGGATTTAAATTCATTCTTTTATGTTACTTTATTTTATTTATTCATTACTTGCAACATTTTATTTTAGTAACAGTAAAAAAATCATAAATATTAAATTTATATACATTTTGTATAATAATGTTTCGAAGTCTCAAAAAATTCTATATTTAGGTTTGATACAAATATTTCAATTGATATATGGGCGTCAGCTTATTTAAATGTGTAGTACTCGAAGGTACCTATGGTAGGAACGGAAGTTAGAATCAGGTAAACATTTTATGAAATTTCCTTCATGTCCAAAATAATTTACTGTTGTAAAGAGAACTTATGTTGAACAATAGGATTATAGAAAATACTTAAATAATAACAGGATAACTAATTCAAACATGAGTCTTATTTTAAATTAATTAGAATTTTAATTGCAGTATACTATCTCGTATGTAAGAATTACCAGGGATATTTCACTTGATGGAATATTTACATTTAGAGTACATACAGATGATTATTTTTCTACTTAAAATGGAAGGAGGATGTGTCACAATATATGATAATACCATTTCTTAAATTTCTAACTATATTGACATATAATGATTGTTTTTCTATGGCTTGATTTCCGGCACTCAACATGCATTGCATTATTCATAACGGAGAGTTCTGACTCTAGGCTTTCTGTCTACTTCTTAAGTTGTGAAACAACTTAAAAACAAAATATCAAAACCAATGACACTATAAACGTTTAAGTAAATATTTTAATAAAAATAAAATGTAGAAAGCAGCGGAAATTGCATTACACTTTCTTTATAGCGAGATCGATCTCTAAATTGTGGCCCGAGGAGATGGCCGTTACTCGGACAAAGAGCTATAATCTGGGGAGCAGCAAATTTCAAAACGCTCCCGCAATTGCTCCCTTTGTAAACCAACAGACAGCTGTTGTTCAATCTACGACTATATGAAGGAGACATCAAGATCATCGATTTTAGATTTGGTATGTAAATTGTGGGGGTTATCTTACAATGCAATCGTTGCAATTGTAATATAAAAATTCTAATATATATGTATCATGCGAATATGAAAATTTTAAAAGCATACATATTACTTTTTTATGTAAATAAATATTTGCAAAAATTTAATCTTCAGAAAAGAATATTGGTAAAATAATAGTAACACAAATAGATTACAGTTTTAAATTTTATCAACTTAATATATACGACCTTACGTCAAGTAGCCTGAATGATCAATACTTAGTTAATCTTAGCTTCATTTTTATATTTATTACGCTATATTTGCTTGGTGAGTCAACCGCCTTCTACATTTTGTAGACAAAGGAGTGTTCAGTCGGAGATATTTCAACATCTTCTCGATAGTGTTCGAGTAACTACTTATAATTTAATGAAAATCAAAGTAATCATTGAAATAGTATCTCGATTGAACAATCAAATCTATTTTACTGTTGAATTTTTTTTCTTATTATTGAAAAAAAAAGTTTCAAATAAGCAAAAATCTAATTCAATTTTAACAATTTTAGTTCTTTCATCAAAAAGATCAAGCTAAGGACAAATACTTACACAGTACTTTTTATTGTACTAACTATATTTGAAAATTCTATTAAAAAAAATTATTCAATTACAGAAGTTCACCTGAAATATGCTGATAGGGTTACCGCGAATGCAGAATAGCTCGTATTGGGAAAGAAAATAAAGAATTCAATACGCAAAATTCATATATAAGAGTACCGTGCCTTTGATGCTAGAAATATTGAAACGGGAAACGTAAGTCAAGCCTTTAATTATCTAACTTCACGCTTCCTGCATATCAAGGTAGGCATACAGAACCTACTGTCAAGACCCTCCGTTCTCCAATTTCCGTTTATTACACTGCGTGTCCAATGACGGAGCTCAACGCCGCGCTTCGTTTTACCAAAGTGATGAAAGGAAAATAATTTAATTGCTTTTTCCCTCGATCGAACTCACAAACACTCGCGTATACAGGCAGACACTCCGTCACGATAGCCTTTATTATCCCAAAATGTAAATATTTAAATTACTTATATGTGCAAAGAAGACGCAATTGTGGTGAAGCTGAGAGTTATATCGGACTATTACTATGTTCCATCTATTTAAGGATACAATATTTAATATAATATTCCTATTTTTTTTAGTCTGTTAAGACATGACTTTGCAGTGGAAACTATGTTGTTGGATTACTTTACTATCTTTATGGCAGGTTAGTAACAAGGTTCTCAAAGTCACTTCATAACTTTGACAAGATGTGGTAAAACACTATCCGGTCGTGGTAAACTGTCGTAACACTTTCACGGGAGAAGTATTTGACCTTGTAGGGTACTCGAGAAGTAATTTTTCAGCAAAAGAATACCGTTCTGAATTAATATTAATTAAAGCTTAATGAGTATAGTTTAAAGTTTTACAAAGTTATAAAAAAATTTAAAAACTGATATAAGTAGTTGTCTAGTTAGTTTAAAATTATACAAGCTTATAATAGACATACTCATATATATCTAAATTTTCATGCTTAATTTTGCTCTAAGACCATTCAAAATATCAAAACTACCGTACAAGAATTTTTATGAGAAATATATTCTAGTAATTTATTTATATATAAAGGCTGTCCCAAAATTAACGCAAGATTTGACTTTGCCGCCATTTGCTATTATATTCATTATTCATTCGCTATTAAAAGACTAAAATGGCATTTTCTATTTAATTCAAATCTTGCGTTAATTTTGGGACACCCTATAGTTAGGCACTATTCCTATATATTGTATAAAGTTTAAAATAATGCACCGCTATTTTACAAATTACTGGAACACATTCCACAATGTTTAATGATGCGCGTACAAAATATTTCTGTAGGAATAAATTCTAAAAAAGTTAATGGGGAAAATATTATATAATTTATTTATAAAAAGCTTTACATTTAAATATATATAAGTTATATTAAGTACTTGTAACTGATATACAAAAGTAGGATCGACTTTAAAAATTAGGTCAGTACTTAAGTTTTTGACTTACATTCATAAAAAAATAAAAAGAAATTAAAATATAGTATTTATGTTTTCAAATCAAAAAATAATAATTGTGATTTAAGAATGTTAGTCACTTTTACCTCAACGTGATTCATTTCAAAGAGACGTTCTGACACATTTTGACCAGAGACTCTTGACTTATACCTACGACTGGATAGATACAAAAATATTCAAATTATTCTTTATTACCGTTTTTCCCGACTATCTTAGATTTTTCTCAGTATTGCGATGGACATGTGACGTAGAAATATAAAACAAAAATTACAAAATATTTTAATTTCTTCTAACTTGACAAAATTTATAAATATAAAACATACGACACCAATAATTTATATATGATATGTTATTAGCACTCGATAAAGTACATAATAAAGAAATACCAATATTTCAGTATTTCGTTTTTTAAATCTCTTAAATTTTAATATTTCAACTAATAAAGTAATTATGTCATTATCTAAAATATTGTAATCATCAAAGTTATTAACAAAATGCTATATATTGTGCACGGCAATGTTGTATTGTTATACTTTAACAGCTAACACGTTCGAAATTTTTGTTCCAATATTCAAGGCTTATTCGTCCGAGAATGAATTTCATCTGTCTCTTACAGGCGGTGCCAAAGGTCATTTATTACTTAATTCATTTGATTAGGAGGTGATTTCCAAATTTATTGAGCTCTGTATAAATCCCTCTGTTCTGGTTCCGAATGTAACAGCAGATCTGAATGGTTGGAAATTTGTATTTTAACATTTACCTCCATGGGGCATAGAGGATAGATCCTTTTCGAATTCGCTGCTTTACCTGCCGCCGTGATTTTAAGCTTCATCTCCGCCTTCATGATGGCTTCTTATATAATACATGGCCGGCCTACCCGCAGGGTGGGTGCTTGCAGGCGAGCCGTTGGGGAGTGGCGACCTCACGGACCTGAGACCTCCAGAGGGGAATTGTAATTTATCCCCCGCCTCTTGGTTTGCCTCTCATTGGTCGGCAGAGTGGGAGTTTAAAGAGCCAGCAAAAGCTCGGAAGGGTGGATGCCTCAATCTTTGTAATAACGGGGTCCTGCCTCTCGTGAGCTTCCTCACTCCCCCGCGATGGTGCGAAACCGGTGCACACTCCGACACCTCTGGGCCGACACACCGATGCCAGCTCGGAGGCACTACGCCGCTTTAGGGGGCCCATCTAGTGGAGGCAGTCACCGTCCGCTAACCTTTCAATTTGAGACTGTTGAAAAAAGGCGGATCCGGTAAAGGTTCAATCAATAGCCCAGTACTTAGTCCATCCAAACCCATTCCATAGCCCTATTTTAGTTTTCCATATGTCTCCATATGAAGCTTGCCGCATTGAGGTGACCATCTCTGAGCAATTTCTCATGAAGTTGCCTGGTAGAGATGGGATCTCCGGTCAATGCGTCAGATTAAAAATATTGTTGTCTCAGTGGGCTTTCTACGTTGGACTTTTGTGTCCCCACGGCAAGCCTTCCAGCGACCGGGTTCCTTGAAACTCGGGAGAACCTGTATCGAGATACATAATATCAATAAAATACCCGCAGGGCAGCAGTCGCGGCCCATTGACCGGTGACCATCTCTGAGCAATTGCTCATGGTTACCCTCAGAGATGGATCCCGGTCAATGCGTCAGATTAAAAATATTGTTGTCTCAAAGTGCTCTTACGTGTTGGACCAGGTTCTCGATCACGCAAACCTTTCAGAAAGGGCCGTCTTCTTTGTGGAACCCGAGAACTTTATAACGAGATACATGGCCATTGTATTCTTTGGCTTCCGGAATCAAATAATTCCAATAGAAACACATACACACAATTTAAGAACAATAACTATTAATTATTACAATAAATTCAATTAAAAATAAAAGTACAATAATAATAAATTAACCATAATAATAATAAACCATAACAAAATTATAAAATTATTCAAAAAATTCATATATGTATTATAAATTCTTTTTGAACTTAAGAGATCTATTGGAGACTTCATTGATAAGTCAATGCTATAATTATTGATCTCAATACTTAACCGTTTGGATTTCAACCCTTTCCCCAATTCTCCAAACATTAAAACTTTTTTGAAGTAACAGTATAAGACAGGTACAAACACAACAGCATCTCTTCTTTTCACAGTATCTTTATAAGATATATGAAGAAAAAAAAAATGATGGGATCGACATTTCAAAAGCCAGGTAAGATAAAAATATTTCAGGTGGTGGAGGTACATTACAGCAATCACCAAATTTATAACATGGTAAGATAAAAATCTCAAAAGAATTCTTGGGATTGGTGTGCGAAACTAACGGGTTAATAAAGTATAATATATTTTTTCCCTATTTTTGAGAAAAGATTTTAATACTTCTGAAGCAGCCGCAACACAATGTGATTATTAAACAGGAAACATTTGTTCATATATACCGAACCCAAAATAATTATAGGTCTCAAAAAACTGATGCCTGTCGTGGCGCAGAGGCACAAGCGTGCGACTAGAAACGCGACAGGTTTCTGTGGGTTCGATTCCCACCCAGGAAAATGTAAGCTTAGTATTTTCATTCCTGGGTTTGGTAACGAAGGCAAAGCGCGGCGTTGTAAATTCCGCCACTTAGCACGCAACACCTCGTAAGCGTTTCTAACACCAGGGTTCACTCTTTGCTCACCCCGTTATATGCGGATACAACGTGAAGCTATGTATTACATGTACGTAAAAAGTAAATAAGCTGTAGGTAAATTTCTCCTATGTTCAATTCCACATATTAAAGATATGTCAAATAGCATCAAATTACCACGTAATACCTGCCTCTCAAATATTTGTAATCAAAGGATAGAAGTGGTGATCACAATCCGCCCGAACTCTTTTCGCTACATTCAACATGGCAGGTCTATGTCTGGATCTCTGGTCTGATTGCTTCTAGCGCTTCTTCTCAGATGTAAATAAAGTATCTGGAGAAACGAGTTTTCTCCCATTCTGAAACATCATGCCTGCAATATCCGTTTTAGTGTCCTCTTTAATAATCGATGATATATATCACTAGTTTTACTTTTTATGCGTACATATAGTTGGCACTATTTCTTGGTTTAATGTAAGGCAAGCTTTCATTGAATATATATTGAATCCGGCATTCAAATGTTGTATAGAAAAGTAACGTTTTTAGAAAATGTGGGAAATAGAAATAAAATTTTGAAATATTACTCTCACGCAAGAAATCGTAAATTTTTGACCCGACTTTATAGTGCGATTAAAATCTGAGTACCTCCGGTAATTCATTACTTAAAATATAAATCGGGCTCACTTAAATAATGCCCGTCGGCGCAGAGGCACAAGCGTGACTGTAAATGCCGACAGGTTGTGGGTTCGATCTCACACCCAGGAAATGGATTTTTATTTCCTGGGCTTGGTAACAAGTAACGAAGGCAAAGCGCGGCGTTGAGTTCCGCCACCAGCACGTACGCCGTATTCGGCGGAAAGTGTGGGAAAACGAAAGCCTTTAACATTTGCTTCCCCATCCCTTACCATATGTGGATACAAAGGTGAAGCCATGTTATTATATTATGTTAAATTTAAATGTAATTTCATTTTTGAATAATTTAGGTTTATATAACGAATATGAAGGATATATTTTGTATGAGCGACATAACGGCAAAAGCTCGCCAATCGTAAAAAGATAGCTAAATCACAAGTGCTGCACGAGCTGGCAAATCTCATTAAGACGTAATTATTACTGCTTAAATTATGTTACATATAAAAATAAGCGAGACGCGTTTCTTTTCTCCTAGAAAATTGTAATGAAGTAATGAATCCATCAATAGAATTTTCTCAGAAATATTGATGTTAAATCAAGTTTTAGGAGTTATGTGAGTTATGAGCACACAGGTATGAACACCCTCGATAAATCTTAATTAAATAAAAAGCAATGATAGAAAGAAAATCTATTTTTTTATAACAAGCCAATATTTTTCTATAGAATGTAACATTAAGTTAATTTTATATTTTTGACAAGCAGATGGGACAAATAATCAAGGCTTGAAAAATATTTTTAGAAAGTAATAATGTAACTGAACGGAAGTGGCAAAGCATCGTTAACTTTTAACATTTAACATTTTCTTATATTTTCATCTTTGATTTACATAATGACTAGATTGCACGCCTATAGAATATATTAAGAAATAAGTTATAATCTATTCTTAGTACTTAAAACAGTATAGGAAAAATGAACCGAGCATTAAACATTTTGTACAATTTTTGTTTGGTGGTAGGAGGTTCGTCCTCCGTCTGGCTCGCGACCACTATCATGTCAAAGACGAACCGCCAAATATCTTATGATGTGTTCTGGTTCGATGGCATGTAAGCCAGGTTTTCCCCTATCCCACCCATCCTTTCCCCAAAATGTTGTGGTTCCGATAGCGGACTACTACATTGTCCTCCCCTTCCATCTGTATCCTCTAGGTTGGCAACGCATCTACAACGCCTCTGGTGTTGTAGATGTTCATGGGCGAAGGTAACCACTTACCATCAGGTGGTCCTTCTGCTCGTTTGCCATCAGTTATCCATAAAAAAAAAAAAAAAAACACAAAAAACTTTTACAATTCTCAATGGAATTGAGAATGGTAATTTAAGGGTGTCAAATCCATATCCCTTGTTATATTAACATATGTAATAGATAACTATATTACTTTCACTATAGTCTATTATCAATTTTGCAAAACTTCCATAACAACTAATTATTTGTAACTTACCCAATTTTCAACACATTCTGGCGTACATCTGTTACAGAATTTCAATTTCCGAAGAGCGTGTTAAAGTTGTGACACAGCCACGGGCATACATACGTGAAATGTATCATTACACAATTTCCGGCGAGAGTATTGATGCGTCAACGCCTACATGGACTTTAAAATTACAATATAAAATTGAAGGGAACTTTAAAAATACTTTATGTTTAATCCAGTTCTGTTAACTATGGTGAGACATAAATAAATATTATAGCTATTTGGCATGTTTAAAGACCATGAAGGCGCAGTAGGACAACGAATGGCTTTAAACGCGATCGGCTGGGGTTCGATTCCTACTCGGAGAAATGATTTATATAATTACATAATTTTTATTTCTCAGCTCTGATATGACAAAGCACGGCGTTAAATTCCGACACTTAACACCCTATGTTTCAAATTCGGGCGGAAGGGAGCAAACGAAGTGTCTTGACACTAGGATCCCTCTAACTACCTACTAGGCGGGATAAAACGTAAAAGATTTTTTTTTTTTTGTATTATAATTCCAAGCATTTGTTTCAATATTATTTGCGTTTTTTTATACAAATTTATGTTTTAAAAAATGATTTTAATAAATTATTATCTTCAAACATTGTTTGAATAGCAAAAAATATTTCATTATAATTTATCAAGTAGTTTTGGTGTCAACAACCATGTATAAAATATTTTTTTGCTCGTATTAAAATACTAAAATTCATAAGCGAGAATAAAAGTAGTCGGGATTACACAGGAGGTGAAGATGATATATGTATGCTTTGAAAATAATTTTGATTACCTTGGATTTTGGTCAAATTAATAGAATTTAATTATGTTATTAAAATGTACGTATAAAATTATAAAACGGATTCATAATATATGTAAACCACGATTTGTTTATGGCAACATTGTGTTTATTCCCAAGTGAATTCAGTATGAGTAGTGTAAATAAATATATATTTTTAATAGAAAACAAAATTCTCTGTAGAACAAAGAATATATTCGTCATCATTTATTTACAAATTATTGACAATCGAGTGGAAGAAGCAATTTTGTATAATAAATTAAACGCAAGAGTACAATATTTTACCGCAATCAATTTGATTAATATGATTCATTTAAACTTATAAATTTAATAACGATATCATTATTGTACTGGCACAGTGGAGTACAAGTATTACTGCATATTATTCGTACATATTAATCGACTCGGTTTTTATACGTTATGTTAGCGGTAGACGTTTTCTATTGCTCCATAACTCGGTAAGCGGTGAGATATCCAATGAAAAGTCATTTACAGTTCTTTTAGCACTTTTTATTGATTTTAAATTTGATATTTCGATTTTTATCTGACTTGACTAAGAGAACAAAAAAATATTTTTTTTTTATTATTATTATTTTTTTTTTTTATTGATAACGGACGGCAAACGAGCAGAAGGACCACCTGATGGTAAGTGGTTACCTTCGCCCATAGACATCTACAACTCCAGAGATGTTGTAGATGCGTTGCCAACCTAGAGGATACTGATGGAAGGGGGGACAATGTAGTAGCCCACTATCAGAACCACCACATTTTGGGGAAAGGATGGGTGGGAAAGGGGAAAATCTGGCTTACATGCCATCGAACCGGAACACATCATTAGATATTTGGCGGTTCGTCTTTGACATGATAGTGGTCGCGAGCCAGTCGGAGGACGTACCTCCTACCACCTAAAAAATTATTTTAATATCTCTATAATTGCTTGTAATATTATTTATTACCTCATATCTTCCAAGCCCCTGGACCGAATTATATAATTAAGGTGACGTTAGATAGGTATTGATACTCCAAGTGTTCTTAGATATGTGACGTCACTCTTAATTCAATATGGCGCCCTGTAGAGGCAATTATGTTATGAATAAAAACAAAAAAATCGTTGAACGGTACCCTTCAACGATTTTTTTTGTGGGGTACCAAATGAAAGGATTTATTATAAGCACATTTTAAATATATAGCACATGACTAGCTTTTATAGCTTACTTTATTTGTATTTGGTTCATAAATGAAGTTATGAAGAATGGGCTCAGTCAGGTTTTTTGTTCTTTATAACTATGTGTGTTATTTACCATGATTTTATACATCACTTAGGAAATTTGGTTGTTATTTCTTTAAGTGATTATATATTGAAAATAAATGATAAATGTTAATATTGACATTGAGACAACTTTGAATATTTTCACACATAATATATAACAAAAAAGTTTTAGCAAAAGATAAACAAAATTTATGAAGATAGAAAATATATAAAGACCATCTGCGCTGTTGAGAAAATAAGGTTATTTCCTATAATCGTAAGAAAGTTCACGGAACTTCAGCATAGGAGTTGTTGTATAACAATGTTTTGTTGCGAGCACTAACTTCAATCAGGTCTCGTATTGGAATGCTTAATACCAATTCAACCAACCGGTATACGTGTGTTCTGAGTTACAGTTCAAGTATTTATATTTAGCTAGTCAAATTCTTTACTTTGGTACTATATATTAGGTTTCTATAAAGACTATTGTAATATGATAGAACAAACTATGTTTAATAATGTCCCCGTTTACGCGTTAACAACGCGTTGTCTTTAGCAGTGTATATGTCGTTAACCATGGTAGAATGACTAACATTTATTTTATTACTTTAATATATTTTTTATGCATTATTTTAATAAAATATTAGCATTCTGCATTCCTTTTCTATATAAACTATAAGTGTGCCAAATTTCATGCTCCTCCGTCCGCGTAATTTTCGTAAGATAAACCACTTTACATATTTTTATTTTAGCCGGCTTAAAAAAAAGAGGAGATTCTCAATTCAAAGTTTTTTGAGTTTTAGCTTTAGTTGCTGGGTGTCCAAATTTTGATGATTATTTTTTCATGTGATACCTAGTAAAGCTGTTGTAGTCCCATTTAAATTTAGTTAATATCTGACCAGTGTTGTTGAGCTATGCGAAATAATTTTACTTCTTATAGTATATATACTTTTAATTTTTAATTTTATATATTTATTCGACGATGTTCAACTGTGTCACGATGGTTTCTTAACATAATATTTTTTATAATACAATTATTATGAAATATCAAATTATAAAATTTATGAAATATTTTACATTCATAAATTCTATAATTTTATATTTAATATGCAATGTTAAAAAATGAATATAAATAAATAAATAAAAATAAAAAAAAACTATACACTTTAACTAATATTCAGTTATTTTTTTATGTCGAAGTACAAAAATTAGGAAATAATTCTATGTAGTATCGGAACTGTTCTAATAAATATCATCATTATTATATTCAGGTTACAATTTACGAATTCATAAAATTTACGCCCTACTTAGTGGGGTTGAAACTTTCCGCAACATCCCACTTCAGAACCATTGTTGCTTAACGAAAAACAAACAAATAGATACTAAATATATTTATAAGTTAAAATATTTTTTTATAACGTTGGTTTTCCATAAGAAAGAACAAAGCCTTATATTTATTATATCAAAAAAAAATCACTAGTAATGAAAGTGCTTTCATTTTTTGTTCTAGTCTTGAACCATATCCTCGAGCAGTGCAACTTGTTCTACGAACAGTCCTCGGAGAAGTTTTTCAAGAGTTTTTTTTTACTTAAAATGAGAAAAATTTGTGCTCGGCACCACAATGCAACTGCGAACCTTCCCACATCCATTATCTTTCCGGTCTGTTACATTCTTAAAGAATATTCTTTCTGCCTTGCATTTCATTTCGATATTGAGCTTAAAATAGGAATTAAGACGCTTGGAATATATTCTTTTAAAAGTCTGAATAATGTTTCTGTTTCATTTTTTTATTTTTTTTTTTGGTTTTCTTAGTTATTATAGAACGTGTTTAGTTTAACTACTCAAGATTTGATTAAATATAGTATATTACTATAAAAATGAAAATAATAATATATACCCATTATAAAAAGGTGTTTTTTCATTAATGATAATATATTTTAATTTAATTTCTACAGTTGCTTCAGGTTTATATAATAATTTTATGTATTTTTCTTTTATTATTTAATACCTATACAGTTTCAAAAACATAATTACAATATTTTTTTTTTTTTTTGTAAATGACCCACTGGCCTCTGGCGGAACCAGAGATTTTATACATCTTGTTTTTCTGATCAGAGGCACTCACACTCGCTAAACCATTGTTGCATACATTTTACAATTTTGTTTATT
>JAKGSA010002215.1:0-22266 GCA_033558755.1 Philaethria dido
TTGTAGATGCGTTGCCAACCTAGAGGATACAGATGGAAGGGGAGGATAATGTAGTAGTCCGCTATCGGAACCACTACATTTTGGGGAAAGGATGGGTGGGATAGGGGAAAACCTGGCTTACATGCCATCGAACCGGAACACATCATAAGATATTTGGCGGTTCGTCTTTGACATGATAGTGGTAGCGAGCCAGACGGAGGACGAACCTCCTACCACTAAACAAAAGTAGTAGGAAATATTTTAACAAAAGTAAAATCATAATAAAAATGATTTGTTACAAGAGTACTATTTGTTTGCTCGTAAATATTTCTTTAAATAAACTTATCAAAAGAAATTGTATTTTTTTATAGCCAAAACAATCTAAATCAAGACGCTTAGTAAACAAACAGAATTATTTTTGAGACGGAAGTAGTCAAACAAAGAATTATATCTGAATCATAATAATGTGCGCATCAAATTTTATTCGCAAAACAGATAGAACGCGGTTTTTTAATTTCTTAATGATACAATATTATTATTCTATAAAACATAAAAGGCGATACGAAATCATTTTTTTTTAATATATGTAATTATAGTCTAAATGTGGCCAACGTGGGGAACAAAATTGTTGAAAGAGAATGGAGTGTTTTATCACTAGGTTCTCTGGTTGCCTCGGCTTACCCTGCTATATGCGGGTTACAGCGTGAAGTTAAAAAAAAATGTGGCCAATAACAATATTTTATAAATGATAACATTTTCTTATAATTGTACTGATACATAAGAACAAATACAATGTCACCAAAAAAGTAAGCACGTTTCAAAATTTTATATTCGCATTTTAAATATTTTTTTTTAAAGTTCAAACGATGCATAAAATATACATACATTTATGATATAAGACATTGACAGTTGTTCTTTGTATTTTTTTTTAACTTCACGCATTATCCCGCATATAGCAGGATAGGCAGAAGGAACCTGAGAATCTAGTGTTAAGACAGTACGTTCTCTTGCAACAGTTCTGTTCCCCACTTTCCGCCGAATTGAGGCATTGCGTGCTGAGTGGCGGGACTCAACGCCGCACTTTGCCTTGTTACCAAACCCAGGAAAATGAAAAGCTTAACATTTCCTGTAGTGGGAATCGAACCCACAACATGTCGCGTTTACAGTCACATGCTTGTGCGTCTGCGCCACGACAGGTGTAATGTGTTTTGTTTATTTTGTAAATCCAAACAAAATAATTTAGTTACCTCATACTCTCCTGTCTCCTTTCGAAAAGATACCATGGTTTCAAAACGATGACCCCACTGGATCTCTGAAGGCAAGTAGCTACTCCTGGCTTGTGTTGTCATACCCGTTGATTCTATTACACCCTCTGAAAAAAAAAACAATTGTTTAGGTAATTTTAAGTTTTCCCATCGAAGTATCGGAAATCTAGCTTGCATTTAAAATAATATTATCAACAGGTTTGAAATTCTCAGAATTCGTTTACCTTATACGTGTATAATTATTGATTTTATAAATAGTAGATCTTAAAAACATATCTTATATAAAAACATCGTTTGCGAATGAATGTTCTTTATGCTTTATCTCGTATTACAGAATACTCAGAGTGAATTTAGTGTCAAGACACGCCAATTCATCTTATCTAAGAGGAAAACAATTTTCATTTAAAGGACTGTATATGTCCTTTTCCCTTAAATATTAAAGCTCGATGTGTGGTTTTTTTTCTAAATTGTATGTGTCTAATTAAAGAACAGGATCTGATGATAATAATTAAGATGTTCTAATACATGAACGCATAATTTAAAATATGGTTACTATACAAAGTGTGTAAACGTCATACGAAGTATACCGTCGTATAAATTTTAGGGCAGTTTACCAAAGCGTCACTTAAATGGTGTGCCAAGAATATGAGCTCACTGATTTAGATTAACACACCATTAGACAAAATTTTAGTATCTATTAATAAAAAGTAATAGTTAATAATAAAACTTGTGTTGTTAAATTTAAAATTTTTTATTTAACTATAGTTCTACTATCTGATCACGACTATCTGACCATCTGATCACGTAGGGGGCGGACACACGATTAATAAATTACTGGGGTGGCCAACGTGGCAATGGTAACCCATTTAACCATGGAGACTTTCAATATGGATAAACGTATAGGGCCGCTACCCGGGGGTGAGCGCCGGGGCACGTTTGGAGCTGACGCTGGACGTGACAGCAGCCGTCAGTGGCTCTTTGCTGAACAGGCGGGCAAGAGTCGGGAAACCCGAAAAGACCACAGCCGAACAACGGGGTAGAGGGGGAACAGGTGATGCTTTGCAGATGGGGGCTTCAATGCCTATTGAATGCTCTGCCGGCTCATCTGGAGAGACCATGCAAGAAATTAAACATGATAGAAGAAGAAAATGGTCGAAAGAGGAAGAGAGAGAGTTAATATATTGTTTTTATAAATCTAAAAGTCAGGGACCCGGATAACCATATATCAAGTACACAAACTACAAAAATCACACGCAGAAGGAGAGGGAGGAGACAGAGATAGGCGGAATCTATATATCCTTTTTCCTGAAGGTTTTAGGACGGGATATATAGATACGAGTATACCGACGTAAAGTCGAGTTTCGGCAAACCGAAAAAGAAAAAGTTCTACTATTATATTATATGTTAAAATAAATTATTTGCAAGCCACCAAAAAATGTGCTTATATGTTCAGGAAAAACACGTGAGTAGCTTAACTATCTGTAACGACATATTCAAGAACAAACAACGAAATCATTAATATTGTCATGAACTTTCTACGAGAAATCATATTCTCATATGTACTTAAGCGGGCCGTTTGGAGTCTGTAAAAAACTGTAACCACTTACCCAACATGACTACAATTTCAAATCTCTCCCGCAACATATCTGATGCTGATAAATTATAAAGTGGTGATTTTTCATTGATTTTATGAACGATGGTCATAGGCCAGATGAACATTAACCGATCTTCTTCTCCATCAGCCCCCACTTTCAATTCTTGCTGGTAAAATGGCAGCATCTCTCCCTCTCTGGTGATCTGTGATCATTTAATATAAATCATTATAAAATTGTCACTTCACCGCAAGTCTTTACTTTCACCGATAGAATAAAAATAAAAGTAGTAACGTTACATTCAACATGCTCTACTAATCATGCAATCTACGACCTAATGAAGCTTTCAGGTATATTTTACATGTTAGAACATGAATAATAAATAAATGAAATATTAAAAAGACAAGACATTTATTTCAAAATGCTTCCAAATTAATTTCAACATTCATTCCAACTGTATATATCATGTTTTAAAAGAATTATCGATACTACAATATATTGAATATTTACAAAATTATGAAAAATATCAAAGATTAAAATTATTTCTTTTAATTAAGCATTAATATTTATATAAAATATTATGAAGGCATTCAAGAGTAATTATAGAAAAAATGAAGCTGATTATAATGTACGCTAAAAGCAAAATTTTAAAATGAATTTATACAGTGTGAGTGAGATTAGGCAATCCTTAGATGGGTCTAACATAAATAAAAGTAGAACATAAAGTAAGAAGGCTAACACGACAACATTAACATTTAAATAACAACATTTTCGTACAAAAGGTACTCAACCTTTTTCCGAATTATCTGAGCACGAACGTGTGCCTCCAGAATGTGTGACTTGCGAATGTCACCCACTCTGAAGAGCAGGCAATATTCTCCGTCTCTGAGGCATATCACCGCGTTCCTTGAGAAGAGAAGCGTGGTGTTACGCTTTTTGGCTCGTGCCAGCTTTGCGAATATTAGACCCACCTATGGACAAGACAAGGATTCCTTATGAGTTAAATTTTAAATATTAATTATAGAATCGAAATCTGGACTGTCTGGAATTATGACTTTAATGTGACAGTATAGATTTAGATTCATCAGTTAGATAACAAGTAAAGGTCGGATAAGGTATTGAAGCGTGCTGACTGAAATCCCCAATCACTAACCAGTCTCCGCTTTGTCGTAATAATATACCTTGCGGCGAATTATTTGTGCTCTTATATGTGCTTCTACAATATGCGATTTCCTCATATCGCCGACGCGGAACATAAGACACAGCTGTCCATCTCGTAGGCAAATGACAGCGTTGCGGGAGTAAAGCAGGGTCTGTGCTCGTTTTTTGGGTCTAGAGAGCTTAGCAAACACAATGCCCACCTAAAATTAGAGTAATGTTCTTACACTGTAAATTGGTTCGTTAATTGGTCGTATATAACATACCAACATTATTAAGTGAGAAATTTGTAAGAAATGTCTGCGTTTATTAAATCATAATTTATGGCAAATAAAGCAATAATCTCATGAAACGCTAAATTGTAAGATATTTAATTTTGTAATTATTTTTAAGAGAGCATCTGGATCACATATTGGTACGTATAGATTTGGCTATCTTCCAAATTTATTTTAATGCTATATTATTATATTGGCTCTGAAGCAGGAAGATTTCTTAATAAACGTGTTTTGATAACCCTTTAAATGATTTGATGTTGTAATAGTAAGTTTTTATTTTAAATTGTGCGGTCTTCATAAACGTTTTGTTGCTAGGCTATTTTCATTTACAGTAATCTCTTACTCTTATCTAATATAAGAGTTTCAAGTATTAATAATTCTTGTCTCATTCTAAAGTGACTGCAAAATATTTCTTGGATTAGACGCAAAAATTTGTAAAATTATTCAGTTATTCTAGTGTAAATTTATGCTTCCTTTTTAAAATACTGTGATAGCATTTAAAGAATATCTTACCATGAAAGCTTGAATGAAGACACCAACAATACTTTGTATACACATAACAAATATTGCCTCTGGACACTCTTCATTCGTCGTCCGGGATCCATATCCGATAGTATGCTGAGTTTCAACAGAAAAGAGGAAGCAACCGGTAAAAGAGTTAACGTTATTGAGACACGGGATAAATGGTTCAGAAGTGTTCGTGGGAGGAGTGAGATCGCCATGGGTAAAGATGATGAGCCACCATATAAGGGCAAACAATAGCCAAGAGAGGATGAAAGAGAGAGCGAATACGAGCAGCGTCCAGCGCCATTGCGCATCCACGAGGGTAGTGAAGATGTCCTGGAGGTATCGGCGCCTGCGCTTCGCTACGTTCCATTGGACCACGTTGCAGTCTCCGTGCTTAAATATGACACGCTTGCGAACACGTCGCGCAGCGTATCTGGCGTTGCGGTATCTGTACAGGAAAATAATAAATGTTTATTCACAAATAATGAGTCATTATATCACTTATTATCTACTTAAAAGTTATATACAATAATTATTATTTATATAATAAATCTCAATAGATGTAAGTTAAATGTTACTGAAGTATAAATGTAAATCACATAGCTAAAATTACACCCAATAGAGCTGTTCTAGAGGATGATAAGTGTCGGCTTATATACGACCTTAGAACTTCAATCCTTATGGTAGTATACGATAAAAGCTTAATCGAAATTGAATCGGTGAATGCAGAAACAACGTAAGTCCGGATTTTCAAATTTTACAGGAGGGAGAAAAACAACACGCATCTCGCCTTTCTAACCAAGTTTAAATCGATTACGAATTTTTGCATTTTTTGTGACTTACGTTGTTTCTGCACTCACCGATTCAATTCTTTAATCTGTATAGCGAAATGAAATCATAGGTTTATCATTATTTCGATAAGCGAATAAGCAAGCTAAGCGATGTTTTTCATTCTTCTCGAATATAACTTGTACATTTTTATACTTTACATACGTATATATGAAACTGACCTCTACAAATACAAATATAAATATTCTTTATTGCACACAAATAAACAAATAACATAGAAGTACTCGTAGTAATAGCGTACAATAAGGCGGCCTTATCGCTTAAAGCGATCTCTTCCAGGCAACCTTTGATATTGGATTTGTATAAAGTAGTGGAAGGCGGTGCACTAATCATTTACATTAAAAAAAAAAATTAAATTAAAATTAAATATATGTTAATTAAAAATACAAACTAAATACATAATTATATACATACTTACATACATACATACATACATACATACACACACACATACATACATACATACATACATACATACATACATACATACATACATACATAAATAGACATTATAGATTATATGTCTCAAAAAGAAAATAAATAAATAAACAAAGGCCCATAATTAAATATTTAAATAATGATTCTTAAGTGAAGCTTTTTAAAAATAAATAAACTTTTGGCGCATCTTATTTCAAGCGGTAAACTATTCCATAGGTGGGCAGCTTTTATAGAAAAAGAATTTGAGGAAAAGGAAGAAGAGTGGAGAGGAATTTCAAGCAACCGGTTTTTGTCGGAACGAAGGGAGCGGCAGTGGGTTAAGTGATAAAAAAAATATCCAGGTAAAATATAAAAAATATATATAAAAACGTTTTAAAAACAAACAAGAAATATTTATTGTGTTCGTAGTTAGTATTTAGAATCTCAAAACTATACCGACAATATTTATTTTAAGCAAAAAATATAGTTACGTTGTTGATAATGCTTAATTAATTATCGTACGTTTAAAATACAAATTCTACAAAAAAATATACAGTGGGTAAGTTTTGACTATTCTTCATATATGTATATAAGTAAGTTACCTTATACGGTACTAACAATATGTTACAAAATAAAAGCCAGACTATCATATCTAAAATAAGAGCTCTACTAAATTATCAAAGCTTTTTACTACATATAGTGTATACAACG
The DNA here is from genome assembly GCA_033558755.1 of Philaethria dido. Taxonomy (NCBI): domain Eukaryota; kingdom Metazoa; phylum Arthropoda; class Insecta; order Lepidoptera; family Nymphalidae; genus Philaethria; species Philaethria dido. The sequence continues at coordinate 6,754 of JAKGSA010002215.1, forward strand.
TTATCTTCCATTATTATATTAGATATAAGAGAGTGTCACAATGAAAAAGATAAAAGGCTTTTACAGCAAGAGGCCGTACTAATGAAAGTAATTGAATAAGCATATTGGGTAATAGTCTGTTCGGGCTAGTTTTTTGCAGTTCACGAAAGAACAGATTTAAAACTACCACTTTAAGTCACGCACGTATTTTATATATCCCCTTTTGAATAGAATACAAGCTTCTTTTATCTAACATTTATATTTTTTTTAATATAAAAATTATTTTCATACATATTTCCCATTAAAAATGTTAAATTTGCATAATAAAAAAAAATTGGAACATATAAAAATTTCGACGTAACAGGATAGAACGTGTACCTAAATTGTCAGAGCGCTTAGCCGGTTTTCAAGAGACGTGAATTCGAATCCCGCTACGTTAAAAAATATTTCTAAAAATGTTTTTTTTTTATTCTACTTAATAGTGTGATTACCGCTTTAAAGGTGCTGAAAATATAATTATTTTTACTTTAGATATATTTTTACCTTACTCTTTATCTTCTTTTGAGTGTATGTCTTAGTACTCTATTGTTCCATTTAAAGACAAAATATAAGCAAACTGAATGTTGACACAGCCAGAATCCTGACGTCAACTCTTGTGACGTGAGTTCTCGCAATTATAAGCACAATAAGGTTTTCTAGGGCGTACATTTTCATTCGCATTTCATGAATTCTCATACTTAATTAAATTTATTTATATTGATTAAATTATTTGACGTTCAAAAAATGAAGCTTGTAACTTCTTATTTTGAATAAAATTATTTGACTTTGACTTTGACTTTGACTTTAATAGTAACTGACAAACGTTTTGTATATTTTCACTTATTTAATTATACTACTTTAATTTGTATATTTTTTAATTCATCTGACATCTCTGGTATTTTTTGGGCAGACCAAATACTATCCATTCTTTACTTTCAAACGAGACAGGGACTGGTTCTGTATTTCGCATTAACAGACTAAAAAAATGAAAAATAATTATTTCTTTAAGTGACATCTCAACTGCAGCAAAAGAGTCAAATTAAATAATAAAAATATAACTTTTATTGACGCATCGTTTACAAATATATTATATGGATCATTAGGTGTTGTATTACGTACTTAATTGATTTGTTGACTACCGCCATCAGAGTGCATTAAGTAGACTCGAGTGATTTCCACAACAATATTGCTAATGACATACATATAAGCAGAAATACCACGTTACGCATATCATATACTTAATGGTTATTTATGATTATTTTAGTAAAATTTAATGAATATATGATACTTATAAATTATAAATTTAAGCCTTATGCGCTAAAATTGTATAAAATAAGGATTTTGTCATAGAATTCCTTTAAATTCTGGTTACACATTATAGTAATTGTTTTCTTTCGACTTTATTTTGAATATTTTGATATTTTCTGATTGAAAGTATTTTCTAATAATGTAACCCATACAAAATTTAGTACTCGATATTTACAATTTAAGTTTCAACTCACTTCTGTATCTCCTCTCTCCAGGCGGATTCTGACGAATTTACTGGTTTTCCAGTCATAAGCATCGATACTTGACTTATACATCTTTTTAATCCCGACATTCTTTTAAACATAAATAGTCCGCTTATCTTAATTTAGATGCTCGTGTAAAAGTGCGAGGTTCACTATCAAACAGCCGAGAGCTATTAATCAGTCTTTTAAAGTGTATATTTTTAAAACAGTTTTTATATAGGCGTTACTTGCTCTTTATACTTCCCTCAGAATTTGCAGCCTTTCTTGAATATACCTTACGTAGGAATGAAAATATTATAGCAGGGGGAACTCCGCTCTATCTTTTAGCAACACATTAATAAGACATTCACTAAACACTTCTTTGATGTCAAATAAGAGTACAACAAATTTCCTCAATGTCTTTAACAAAAACATTTTGAAAAATTACTCAATCCAGAATATACTTAAAAAATGGCGACTTAAAATAATAGAGACGTTTTTCCCACCGGTACTGATTGGGAAGAGAATAAGTCGAGTACTGAAACCGACGGATGTTTTATGAAACAGATGTGAAGACGATCACAAACAAACACTACACAGGCGTCCCGTGCCAACGATGCCAGTGGCGCCGCGACGCGTCTCATCGTCGCCTCCTTCATTTTTTAATTGAAATCTACTCTGCTTAATTATTATATTAAAGAAGTCTTTGAATTACTCCATTAATAGTTCTGCGGTATAGACTCATTTCACAGAAAAGGTACATAATATCAATTAGAATAGAGATAAATCTATTGAACGGACAATTTGGAAAACCACAAGGAGGTAGTAAACGCGCAAAAAATTTTGGCTGAGTTTTAACGGCTATGAGTGTTACGAATTTAACGTAAAGCGATGACGCATAAGAATATATGACGCGTAGGGGTCATTATAACGAAACTAATATTGATAATTTCACCACATTTGATAATATTAAATTAAATTTGTGTATACAAATAATTAATAAATAGTAAACATTTTTAATAACAGTTGTATCTCAGTAATGTTAAAAATTTTGACCACAACCTTCCAACAAAAGAAATAAAGATCAATTATATGATAAACAGAAAGAATCAAAAAATTTATGTTGCAACTCTAAACGTACGTACCTTGAGAAAAGAAGAGGATTTAACAGAACTAATATATGCGCTTAAACAAACCAAAGAATGGAAGAGATTGGAAGAGGCCTTTGCCGACTGGCAAACGGATCTACAGAAAATAAGGAAAAGAGACATAATAGATTAACCTACATTAAGAATTTTATGTTAGATTATAGATAGATTAAGAAATTTGTTAGTTTAGGATTAAGATCCGAATAAAGGGCTATATTATTATTATTATTTAATGTTAAAAATATGAAAGTTTATATTTTATATATAATGTAACACGCGACTAACACGCTGGAGGTGCCCATGAATTACTGCAAAGTTTTAGTCATGCGGCAAAAAAATTGCATAAATTTTATGCCTTTTAAATCTATATATAGTATCTTATTGGATATACTTACATATTCTGCAAAACCAAATATATTACAAAAGTTACTATATTTTGGTATGTTTTATAGGATCATGTTAAAATAGATAAACAGATTAAAAACGACATAGGCACACAAGTAGTTTGTAATTAGTATTAGCACAAAACACATGTTATCAATTTATAATGAAAAATATAAAATTGTATTTTTTCCTATACATAATGTAAAATAAGCGCTAAGCAAAAAAAAGCAAGCAAAGCAAACTGAGGCAAACTAACTGTTTGTCTCTGCCCACTTCTATATAGGACCCTTTCAAGAAAATAAGAAAATTTTATATTAATCGTCCTCATTCTTAAATTAATTTTAAATTTCTGAATAATATCGTTTGCCATTGCATAGCTGTAGCAACATGAAATTAACTTTAAACACGCGAATCAGAAGTGGTTAGTATACAATTAAGGCGCTTTGTCTTTGGCATACAATACAGGGTATGATTAATAGTAGTTGACAGATTTGAATAATTGGAAGCAATAATTTTCTCTATTCTTACTACAGCATTACAATTCGGTATTAATTTTTTTTTTGTGGTCCGTTTTTATCTTTTATACTAATTACTTGTCATCCGCAATTTTGCTTGCGTAAACTTTATAATCAATGCTAGCTACCATACTTATTATTACCTAAGATACCTAAAAACCGTTTACTTTGCGTCTCCGTAGGTATTTCAGGAAATTTTATCTTAGTACTTTTCTTCACTTAAGCGTACAGACACGCCAAAATACTTCAGCTAGTAGTTTCGGTTGACAGTTGTCTGCCAATACCTTAGTAAGAAACGGTAGCACTTTTAAAATATACGGTTTTTTGTGTTATCCGAATCATATTTTTAATATACCAGATATATTTTAATCATATAATAACAATAGTAAATACTATTGCGCAGTAGGCACGTGTCTAATTAACATCATCTGTTGCATGTAATGCTTCTAGGTTCAAATTAAATTTTAAATTTACCGCATATCAATAAAATATTAAAAGCATGAGCATGATAATTAATTGGCTTTAAAATAATTACCTTTTCTATTTTTTTATCTCTATGCATGTAGTTTCTTTAACATGACATTAACTTTTGTACGAATAATGTACTTATCATCGTCACTTCATGGTACTGTAATGCCTAAATTGTAAACAAAATAATATATATACAAACTTTTGAAAAGAAACAATCTTGAGGTATTTATTTAATAAGCAAAATGAACGTAAAACGGTACATTTATTGACGCTGAAAATATACGACCACTTGGTCAAAGCAACATGCAAATTAAGGTTTAGTAAATAAACATTGCTGTGGCTCTGGTCAAATCATTTATTATTGGAAACTACGATATACGCAATAACAGAAACGGATGTTTTCACTTTCAGTATGATTTAACACTTTATTTTTTCTCTTTCTTTTAATAGATACTTAGAAATGTAAAACAGGCTCGTTCAATAAATCAGTTTTTATTAAATTTTCTGACCCAAATATATCTTTAAAGAATTGGAAATAGTAGTACATAAAGGAATCGGACGTGGATTCCCGTGAAAGGGTTGTACAAAAGGGAAAAAGCTTTACGCTCATGTGGTGAATCGGTGAGTGCTGGAAACAACGTACATAAGTCACAAAAATGAAAAAATTCGTAAACGATTTAAACTAGCTTAGAAGAGAGACAAGTTATACAATTTTTTTCTCCCTCTTTACAAAATTTGAAAATCCAGACTTACGTTGTTTCTGCACTCACACTGTCAACTTCTTAACAGAGCTATATTCATTGCTAGATATGTACATATTAAGTTGCTTAATATATACTATTATTGAAAATTAATAGAATTCCAGTAATCAATAAAAATAATATCTTCGAACTTAGATAAAGACATTGGATGATTGTTCAGCATAGATATTGCGTCATGAAAACAAACATACCCGGTGTTAATGATGAATGAAGTAATTATTTCAATACTAGATTGATTTGTGTGTTAAAAAATGGCTTCGAGTTATTTGTAAATCTTTATAATTTAAAGGCATAATTGAATGTTAAATATGCACCAGAGTACTCACGCTATACGAGTTGTAACCTTTTTCATATAATGGATATCGCAATTTATGACACACAATCCAAAAGTCAAGAATCAAAGTCAAAAAAATAATTTTATTCAAAATAAGAAGTTACATGCTTCATTTTTGAGCATCAAATAATTTACCACCGGTTCACTAAATTTAATGCCTCAGGCCTGAGAAGAACCGGCGCAAGAAATCAGCAGGAATTTTTTTATATAATATTTATTAGTAATACGTATTAAGATAAAACCAGCTTAATAAAAATAATTTCCTGAATATTATCATTTAAACACTAATATGCACAGCCATTATATTTTCCAAATATCCAGTATTTATTTTAAACATTTTTCTAATCATGTGAACTATTTTCTTCAATATCCTTTATGAATAATATTTTTAAAACTTAGAAAAAAGCATGTTTTAGTAGCGTTCATTAAATATTTGTATTTATATTACGAAAGCAGGTATATGTTGTTTGTTCCCAATTATAGTGATAAATCACTACTCCTCTCATGATTGGATTTATAAAAAGTTTAGGGAATTCATATTTGCCGTTATGCTTTGTCTTAAAACTTCAGCAGATATTGCATCATTTTAAATAATCTCTTTGAACTGGATTTGAACATGTAATTGTCACGTGCGAAATTGGAGGTGTATGTTGGACACGTTCCTGAAAACGCCATTTCATGCCTATTTGTTATAAAATATGTTAAGTACTTTCTATATAATATATGTCATATAATTTAACAATTTTTTATATTTGTTATCATTTTTAGACCGTCTTTTAAGAATAATCAACGTATAGGTAGAAGATCTGTAGACTTTTAGAATACCCTAGTTCTGTCAGAGGAGGTTTACAGAAATGTAATTTGACCTACTTTGCGTTACATTTTGTCTTTATTTATTTTGTGTTTTAGCCATGTACATAAGTTTCAATATATGTACAGTAATAATATTATATATTATTATATAGCTTTTCACGTTTAGCCAAACTGTTAAAATATCTTTAAATGAACTTCGTCCATCGCGTCACATGTGTACACTGCTGCCAAGTCACTGTGGTGACACGCCAGTTTGAAATAGGCTGATACTATTTTGGTCTACTCATAGATTTTTAGTTCAGCTATTCCCTTACAGATGGCATTTCTCAAAAGTACCAAGTAGTGTAATTTTCTATTTCAAATTCATTTTTATTTTGCTACAGAGTGAAATATATATTTCTATTGAATTAATTAATTATATAAGAAAAAAAATGTTATGAATTAAAGATTATTTAAGAAATTTGTGTTTAAAATATGATGTTTATGTAATTAGCGTAAAACAAGACGCTCTTTGTGATGTATTTATCACGTGAAAATGAACGTAGAGATACGAAGAATATATATGTATAATTATATATAGTGAATCATGTAACGTGATAAATGAAACGTGCTCGACCTGAATACTTGCTTGGTTAAAATGTGTCAGGTTACTTCTGTTACTAAGAGAGCTTTGCTACTTTAAACATCTATTTAATATACGCTTGTAATGAGTATCTATTATTAGCTTTATCTATAAATATATGAGCTTTTTAAAGCTTTGACATACTTTTGTAACACAGTTAGATTACTTATAATGTATAATATAGATTTTTATTTCAGTCTAATAATTATTTAATAAAATAAATATCTGTAAGGAAACATCTTATCTTGTTAATAATAAATTTACTTTAAAAATAGTAATCAATGTTCTTATTAATATTTTGAATAAGCTTTTGTTTATAGTCAATAAATTGTAGTAGGACATATTTTTCTAAAACCAGTGTAAAAAGATCTAAAGAAGACACTGGACCCGACGATAAATATATCACGTTGCACCGTTTGCTAAATTCAATACTTTGTTATTTTTTCTTTAAATACAACCAACGGTTCTTAGAAGTGGTTAAGGTGAATCAGCTTTATCGAAAATTCACTGAACGGTCGACATTATTACATTACTAGTACAATGTAGGTGTTTAAATTTAAATCGAAGGAAAAATTGGTATCGGGAAAGTTTTTAAAATTACAAGAAAAAAAATATGACACGTGGGAACTAGTGTCTGTTGCTAAACGATAATGTCTGGTTTTGTAGTATCACGCTCTACACGTATGTTCATTACTCAATACATCTGAAATGTGGTATCATATTTACAAAAAAATATATATTATAATACAGAACGCCTGTCGTGGCGCAGAGAAGCGTGCGACTGTAAACGCGACAGGTTGTGGGTTCGATTCTCACTCCAGGAATAGTAAAAGTTTAGTATTTCCATTTCCTGGGTTTGGTTCAAGGCAAAGCGCGGCGTTGAGTTCCGCCATTCAGCACGCAATGCCTCAATTCGGCAGAAAGTGGGGAACGGACTGTCTTAACACTAGGTTCTCTGGTTCCCTCTGTCCTGTTCCCCGATATATGCGAGATACAGCGTGAAGCTAAAATAAAAAATAATAATATAGAATATTTTATGTTTTTAGACAATGTCTTTTTTAACTGATTATAAATAGAACTTATGTATTATGGCATTGTAAACCATAAGAATCACCGTATGAAACTTGTGGTCGCATTTCTTCTGTGTCGCTAGAAAGACACAATGTGACCACAACCACAAACCAGCTTTCACCCTACTTAAAATTTAAAATCAGTTAATTTTTTGTTAAAAGTTTTTATCTTCTCGGATTGAATAATTAAAGCATGACGTTTAATTTCTCCAGGCTGCTAAAATGGGTGAAAACTTGCAAATAAAATCACTTATTGTAGTATAAATCGTACAATGCGAGATTTACATCATAACTATGTAAGAACGTTTAAAGAACTGCGTAACATTCCGTACTTAACTCCTTCATTGTGGACATATTAATAGCTGTTTTAAAATTATACTTGTTTTTTTTACAATTTACATTGTAACTAGAAGTAACTAGAGCGAAAATATTTTCCTTTAGATTCCTACTTCTTAATATAATTAGTAGTAATTAGCAACATTCTATTCTTATCATTACTTTTCAAACATGCGCGTAAAGATATAAATACATTTCTAGCCTTTATCGACATTATATGTGTAATGCGCTTCCAATGAGGGCCTGTGACCATGAATCAAATATTACATAATGCTCAATAACCGGTTTAGTAATAGCAGTAGCAAGTTCACTCTTTGTTACATGTTGATAAATTCATTGTTTTTTAAGAGGAAAAATAGTAAAAGTGCTAAATATTATAATTTAATTTAATTCTAATAATCATTAATCAACGTTAGAAAACTTAATCTACAACGTTTTAGCTATTCTTCGTATCTAGCTATAAGTTTAAAACATAGAAAGCAGATACGTAAAATTTAATAAAAATATATCTATTGGTTTTAGAATAGTTATTATTGTTCGTCCATTAAAACATTGATATCAGAAACGCTGCGAATATTATGTGTAGTTGTCTGCATTAATTCTTATATTACAAATAATGATTCATGATGACGCCATTTCCATTCTAACTGACGTTGGCTCTACCTGCGTCTGGTTTTGAAATATTCGCGCAAATTGACATCCACAAAAAGCTTTAAATAGGTATATAGGTATATATCAAGTAAAATCACTTTTGGGGCTTTCCTAAAACTGTATTTTTAAAATAAATTCTTACTTTATAATATTGGACGCATTATCCATTAGATAAATTCCCAGATCAACATAAGATTGAGGAAAACATTACTTTTAAAGCAATTGTAAATAAAATTTAATGCCATATTTAAATTGCAAGCAAATGAAAAATATATTTTGTGACCCGAACTTGTAACCGATATATACCTATAGAACATAGAGCCTGATTCTGCAACTTTTTTGACATAAATATTTGTATAACCTATGGTAATGTATGTTCATTACATTTTATTCAGAAATATATGAAGTAACATACGAGCATAAGAAATAATTTGATGCACTAAGCTCTAAGAATTTTTATTTATTCAGGTGACCGTAAAATCGTGGCTGAATACGTAATAAAAGTTTATCGTCTTGATATTTATGTTTTTGTTCAAATGATTATTGGAATTATTATATAATATATAGTAAAAATTACACGTGTCGTAAATCAGATATTGTTTGGTGGTAGGAGGTTCGTCCTCCGTCTGGCTCGCGACCACTATCATGTCAAAAAGACAGACCGCCAATATCTTATGATGTGTTCCGGTTCGATGGCATGTAACCAGGTTTCCCATTCCCACCCATCCTTTCCACAAAATGTGGTGGTTCAAAGACAGGAGATACTACATTGTCCTCCTCTTCATCTGTATCCTCTAGGTTGGCAACGCATCTACAACATCTCTGGTGTAAAGATGTTCATAAGACGAAGGTATCCACTTACCATCAGGTGGTCCTTCTGCTCGTTTGCCATCCGTTATCCATTAAAAAAAAATCATTATTCTAATTATTAGTTGCTAAATGGTGATAAGGCAGGAAACAGGGGAACTGTTCTATTGCAGCCATTAACGTTGGCGCTTGCTATGTACGAATGGTCTAGGTCCTCAGTTGGCCAGAAATTGCTGTGGTAATATAGAATCTATTAAAACGTAGTACGATCCATTAATTAAAAGAAAAAAACAACCATTATTCAATAAGGAGCTCTACATACATTAATAACCTCATTGTTGTGCGGATTGGGCACCACATAAGTATTAGTTTAGAGGAAGTGGATGGCCTCGTGACGTTCTTGGTACATTCGTGCTGAGAATTCGCACAGCCGATAAAAGTGATAATGACAATTTATTAGTAGGAACTTTCTATTGAAAGATTTTTACACGTTTCAAGTTTGTACGTGATGTCCTTTTTCGTATATTCTGGCTAAAGTGATGAATTATATATAAAGCTTTTTAAAAATAAATTTAGTTAATGTTAACTTCTATAGAGACGAGAATGTTATATTATATAGGGTGTCCCAAAATTAACGCAAGATTTGAATTAAATAGAAAATGCCATTTTAGTCTTTTAATAGGGAATGAATAATGAATATAATAGCAAATGGCGGCAAAGTCAAATCTTGCGTTAATTTTGGGACACCCTTTATAAAGTTCACAAATTAATAAAAAAAATAACGTATCGAAATATTTTTTAATTGCAAAGTTTAGGTGATCTTAGTTCTTTAATAGAAATCTTATTAGTAATCAAAATCTATATACATTTCACATGATATCTTGAACCTCTTTGAAAGTGGATCAAACAAGTTTACATCAAGTTTATTTATATGTGCATATACGGATTAACTGCATGGCTGAGTTGTAAGAACAAGTGTTTCTAGAATACTAAATTAGATATGTATCTTAATACTTTGAATGTCCAAAGTAATTAACAATTACATTCAATACTAGAAATTACAGAAATTTAAAACTGTTTTATACGGCGCTTATAATACATATTTAAATTTATATGAGATAAATATATCGAGTTTGAATACAATTTTATTACGTGCTTAACTATGTTATTACCAATGAACATCAGTTTTTTTTTTTTTTTTTTTTTTCGAATGGATACACATGCTGTTGACCCTAGCGGTCTTTACAGCGACACCGGGGGGGTGAGGGAAGAGGGTGCTCAGTCCCTGCGAAATGCAAGCACTAACTGGCTGCTTGAGAGGATGCCGACAGGCGCAAGGGGGCCCTATTTTTATATTCCTCATAAAATAATTGAAAACGTTTTTAAAATCAAATAGGTTTTTTACTACCCTGACGACATTTCATGATGCAAATTATAATGTAGTAGGATAAAGTGCAGCAACCATGACCGAACTCTAAGCATAAGGCTACATCAAGATTACCGCTCACTGCCAAAGGAGCATTGTTTTGGTAGCGTCTGCGGTGACAAGTTTCCTGTATATCTTGACCGATCGCACTAAAAAGAAGGACGTCCGTTTCCTTTACATGTACTTTGCATACAACAAGAAGTATGCTAGAGTTGTATGTAGTGTGCCTGACTTATTCAGTACCGGATGGAGATTCTACCATGTTTTTGATTAAAAAATATATTATTTTTTGTTATGTTCAGTAATAATTGGCTAATTTATTTTGGAGGATAGACAGAAATAATTTGATGGCAATGCGTGTTGGTATATTTTCCGCTCGTTTTAAACATTTCCTAAATTATAGTTTGAATCTATAACAATCGCGTATTATTACTACATTACTTTACAAACAACATTATTTTTTAAAAGTGAGTCATCATAATATATTATTAATTAGTGAAACCCTGTGTCTAATAAATTGATTGTACAGTTACCAAAGTTATTACTTTGGTTAAGGCCTGGACGGCAATTAAAAATACGAGACGAGAGGTCGATGAAGAAGTAATAACGCTGGCGGCTACGAAGCCTTATGGGCGCCAATATTCTTGACCTCCTCATCTTTTAAATGAGAATTCCTCCGTAGAAACGCGTGATTTAAGTGTGACTTTGGTACTTAAAAGGTATATAATTTTGAGTCGAATATATATATATTGTTCATTTTTAATTAAGAAACATATAACTTGTAATATTGTAGGCTATTTTACGAGTTTTGATCTTTTCTGTTACGTGTAATAATAATTCCTAAGTGTACAATTATCATAAAATTAAATTAATTTAACTCTTTATAGCCACATAAAAGGAATTTCGCTGTTAAATATAAATAGCATGAATTTATTATATATTTTACAATGTCTTCTACATACATATGTACATGTACCATACTTTAAATGACACAATAAGGTAACTCTTCTCTACCCGATCATATAGAGCCGATAACACCAATTGTTCATTTAAAAAATGTGCGTAATAAATTACCAATTAATATAATATAATTAATTCTTACCTCAAAAGGGCTAGGCTGAGGGCACTATCATTTCTGGTAGTTGGAATGTCTTTGACACTGGAGGGTTCACTACGTACTCCTCGCAGAGAATGGCGTAACTGCCGGGTAAACGTGCCGAGGAGACCACTGCTATTTCTTCTTTGATTAAGGCTCTTGGAACGTATTAATTTGTTCGCTTCGAGGTCGACACAAGGTGTATTTGCGACCACATCGCCACTTCCTGAAGTCGCTGCACTCGAAGCGTCAGTTTTAATAATAGTAGGAATGGCAGTATTCACATCTCCCAACAATTTTTCCCACGGCGCCTCGCCGTCCTCCTCGGAAATAGTTTCGAAACTTCTTGGACTAACGGATGACGTCGTCTTGTCAGACATTGTAGGTTAAGTTTAAAAGTAAGTAGCAAAAGGAACGGAACGCAGCAGAACAGACACCACACCACTTGGTCACTTTGGATTTTTAGTTTCTTGACAACACTTCACTCTTATCATAATATCCATTTGTAAATCATAATGTTTGGGGTAAAAATGTTGACACTGAAACAATAGAAAATCTTATTTTAATATATGTTTAGTAATTGTACTTTGGGAGATAGCAACATTGAACAATTATTGTTGTATGCAATATAATTCTAGTGAATATTAAATACAATTATATAATTTTTTTTCACGTCGTTGCCTAACTTAAGATATCATTAGCTGGTTACGGTTTAGCTACTGAAAGTTGAAAACTTTTACCTCGCTAATAAGCCTTTCTATTGGAGTAATTACATCTATATGTTTGAAGAGAAAGGAACTTTGTATTTCAAGTGTGACATACGATGCTTAATTAAATTTTTGATTATTGTACGTGCTAGAATGTAACTGTCACAAATTATACATCTGTGTTCAAATTGCTTAAAGCTCGAAAGTGAAATTAAAAAGCAGAGCAAATGTTATTTGTTATGTTTAATTTAACGTAGGAAGTGATTAAATGATCGTTAGCCCGTTACGCTTGTGTTTTTATCGTTTTCACCGTGTACTATGTAATTAGGCTTCATGAGATCATCAATTTGCACCACCTACACAACATATATGTATGTTAATATTATTTATATGGAGAGGAAAGTGTAACCGATACGTTAGTAATAAGAACACGTCATGACGAATTTTTATCGGTATAAAATCTAACCGCATATAAAGGATTTCACCAGCGCCTTACTGAAATTTCTAATTTGTTAAGTAATAAATTGTTTTTTTTTGTGAATCCTATCTTATGCTATCTATCAAATTTTCATATAAAGGATATAGCTTATTACATGAATATTACTTGCAATGTATCTTACTTAGGTATATCCTGAACAGTTTTCTCATTCATAAGTAGGTAATTTATGTGGGTGTACAAATAAAATTATTTACAATTTTATCTCCAATTTATGGATGGTCTAGATTTAGGATGTGCTATGAAACAATGATCAAATGCGATAAGTGTTGAAATCTAGGAATAATTACAGAAAAAAATCTATTCCTCCAAAATTTAAAAGTTTCTATAGATTAGGAAGTCTCTTGAAATGGTATAACGAATAAGAAAGAAGTAAAGAATATTTTCCCTAATATCCAATATTATATCTTTCCAGGAATAGGAAAATAAATTATTATAATTATTGCATTGGAAATTGGTAACCTGAGTATTGATCATTATTTGCTTTATTCTATTTACATAAAGTACTTTTAATAAATGTATTTTAATAGAAGGAAATCCTAGAGTCGTAATGTTAATAACAACTTGTTTACAAATTTATAAATGTTATGTGACGCATTAGCATTGAATGTATTGCGAATATAAGATACCCCCTCTGGGAGGTCTATGTAGGAAACCTAGGAAAACTAATATTTTATGTGTATGTATATATAAGGGAAATGGATATAATAAAATTCTTTTCATTTCCCCGCTCTGGTAGGACAAAACGCGGCGTTAAGTACTGCCATGTCTTGGATTGGATATAAATTCAAACACATATAATGTCTATAGTTGATATATTATTTATATATCTGCGCATTTTATGTTTTAACAAGCATGTAATTACAATGTTATTTTACACGCTGAAGGTGACATGTTTTTATTTTAAAGTTTATTGCTATCGTATATTTCTCAGAATAATCGGCGCCTACTGATTACTTTTCATCTTAATGAATAATATTATGACTCATGATAGTTTTATTAAGGTCGCTAATGATTAATCGCGTTACGAATTCTAAATACTGAAATATAAGCTAAATGGGGTTACCTTGAAATTACTTATACTTTTTCATCTTGCTTTTTCACGCATACAAAAATAGGTATAAAGAACCTAGTATATTAAGTCCCGATTAAGTGGATACTTAGTGTAAAGACACTCCGTTCTCCACTTTCCACCCGAATTCGACACAATGCGTGCTGACTGTTGAGTGAACCCAACGCCGCGCTTTGTCTTACCGAAGCACTGCGCCAATATTGTTATAATTTTTTCAAGTGGGGATCGAACTTACAACTGTTGTGCATACAATAAGGCACTATTCTACTACACCGCGGTAGACTCTGATATATATTAGATATTATAATATTAGTGCTTCGTATATTATTAAGATATTGTGTATCATTTTAAACTGATATTGTGTCATTCGCATTGTTACTATGAGATCATGTTTTGCTTATATTCATATAAAGATACTTTTATGATCCTATAGTCATCGAAACGTGAGATTTAGGCAATCATGTCGAAATGCTTGAAACAATATCATTTCTTAGGAATAATCGAGTTAAGTTGTGATTTTGCAAGGTTATTGTTCAACAATTTACTCTAATTTAGGTTTAGTAAGATTTAAATAATTATAATCGTGAGAGAGTTCGTTCATATTTGACTGCAAGTCTCTACAGTGGATAGAGGAGAAATTATATTCTCTCTACTAATCCACAAGAGACAGGAACTGCCTAAATATATAAAAGTACAAAATAGATCTTTATCGGGAACCGTGTTCGGCATTTTTTAATTACATACATACATACATACATAGCTTCACGCTATATCCCGCATATAGCAGCAGGTTAGGCAGAGGGAACCTAGTGTTAAGACACTCCGTTCCCCACTTTCCGCCGAATTGGAGCATTGCGTGCTGAGCGGCGGAACTCAACGCCGCTCTTTGCCTTGTTACCAAACCCAGGAAATGAAAAGAATCAATTTCCTGGAGTGGGAATCGAACCCACGACCTATCGCGTTTACAATCGCACGCTTGTGCCTCTGCGTCACGAAAATTCTAATAACCTAATTTGATAACCTTACTAATAAATTATCAATATCACGCGGCATCATAAGGTTTAAAAAAATCTATAAATATATCTGAAATCTGTACTATAAAATATATAGATTGTATAAGATCGTCGCCCTGCCAAGTCAAGCCAAGTCTCGTTCAAATATAGGTCAATGCTCCAGTCTAAAACCGAAACTGCCGTAAAATGCCTATACAAATTGATATTCATAAATGCATAAATGTTATTCTAATTAATATAATTAAAATAATATTTTAACTAGTAAGTTATTGTCCAATAAAAA